>JAQIXL010002661.1:0-12355 GCA_034700245.1 Poikilolaimus oxycercus | reverse complement strand
CCGTCTTGAGGCTCATTTCCACTTTTACCTATGCCACTAGGTGGCTGCTCGTCAATTTCGCTCCGATTTATTTATTTCCCGTCAGACATTTCCCGTCAGACATTTCCCGTCATGCATTTTCCATCATGCATTTTCCATCATGCATTTTCAGTGTCGATAGTCTTGAAGCTTTGCTCGCATCTTGTGAAGACGATTTTAAGATCTTGCAACTTGCGAGCTTTCCTTCAGGTTATTCAGTACTGAAATTCCCTTTTACTCGTGGCCATTTTTCACCTACCGTAATCAATCTTTCGTGTCGGGACCCAAATCCACATTCAAATTATTTTCCCGCCAAAACGCTCCCAACTCTCCCCTCTCAGTAGTAGAGTCATGTTACGCCCTTGACACAGGTTTGTCACAAAGTCCACAGTGTTCATTCAGTTCTCTTTCGACGACCCGATATTTTTGGCGCTCTCCGATGCCGATTCTGATTCTGCTCTTCGCTCTCTTTGCTACCCACAGTGTGCGAAATGCCACCAATGAGGTTTCTTTTTCTTCTTCATCACGCTCATTTCTCCTCAAATGACGGAACGCGTGTTTCAGCTTAGCACATTGGCATCTGCGGCATGCGAGAATTTTCAAAACTTTGTCTGTGCCTCAACCACGACAAGTTCGAGCCATCGATCATCCGCAGTTTTTGATTTGTATGGTCGAACCGTTGAGGAATTTGAGGGTTGTTTTGAAATTGCACTGATAAAAGGAAACTCTTCCGAATTTTTCATAGAACAGACCCGGCAGCCCTGGAGAGGCTCGGCATTCGATAAGGCTCGGCATTCGCATTGATTTATGACAAATGTCGTAAAGCGGACAATTTGAGCGACTTCGATAAAGCTGAACTGGTACTCAAAACCATCCACGAGGTACATAGAGCAAAACGAGGGAACCGATTTATTTCTCGTTTTTCTAGCTCATGGTAAAGTCGGTTAATCAAGAGTTTTTTTTCCAATAGATTTTCCTCAAAAAAATGTCCACATTCTTGTCTTGTCCTCTGTGCTCAACAAAGGAGAAGGTGGAAGGGTTGGACAAATCAAGGTAGTCGCCTGTTGGCATGTGCATCATGCTTCTCTGACCAGATCGAGCCGTGTAAAACAACAGTTTCGAAATGGAAATAGTGTTCTTCCGCTCGCTGGACATTCAGAAAGGATCGCAGAGTCTGTCAAACTAATTTCAAGAAAACAGTGCATTGGGACGATTATTTCAAACAGGAAGACGGTGGGAATACAGATATTTTTTAAATCAAAAACGTAGGTCATTTTCAATGCATAATTCCTTTCGCTAGCGTTGTGACTATTGCAAATGCCGAACCGGCAGAGCCTATTCAGCTGACAAATCCGGAAGCTTCTTCCATTTACGCAACAACATCCACTCGCGCGTTTCTTGAAAAGGTTCGTGTTGTTGACACAGTTTTCAAGATTGATTTTGAGATTCAATTCGCAAACGGCGGTCAACCACGGCAGATTTCTTGGATGTGTAAAGCAGAAGGCGAAAGATGTTGTGGCATTGAATGCTGTGAAGACTCAAGCCTGTTTCAATGGATGGCGTAAGTTTTTTTTCCTGAAGTCTTAAAAAATGGTCGGTATCGCACAACGATTGCATCTAAAAATTGAAGAGCTATACTTTTTTGCAGAAACCATTGGTATCTCTTCGCATTGGTTCTAATCGTCGTCCTCTTTGGATGCTGGAAGCTGAATGCTACGCTTAACGACAGCAAAGATGATAGTCATGAGATCAAAAGGGGACGATATCCATGCCAGACACCTTTTCTAGGTTCGAATTAAGCTAACGAGTTCAAATCCCTTACTGCATCTAAGGACCACAAAACTTGAGCGGGTCTCCGCCAATCCTCGACGGCCAATTTCCGGCAGGAAAAAGTGGACAGACTCAAGAAGAAGTTAGATAGTTATTCTAAAATTAATCCGCGCACCGTTCCTGAAACTAGTATAGAGCTTATGTTTTTGTTTTGAAAACAGCACAGTACGTCTTCGCATATAGCAGTTCTAATTCTCCGTGAGGAAAACAAGGATGGTACAGCGACACTCTCGTCGCTTCTGGATTGTTTTCCAGAAGCGTACACATTATCAAGTGGCCCATTGAGTCGATTGAAAGATGAATTCTGGTCTTTTCTCGCATGAAAGACAACTTTGTTGAAATAGGTTCTCCATCAACAGTTGGTCTAGGAGACCGGAACATTTCACCGTGAACCCAGGTAAAAAATTTGTCAAAAGTTGTAGTCTTGTCGTTAGCATCCCCTAGGATTACTGTCACAGGTGGAGACAACTTTAGTCGACTTTTATTTATTGTAAATATAAGATTGCGAGTGTAAGAAGGAAGGTGAAAAACGTTCTGGTTGGACTCGATGAAGTTATTCGCATGATGATTCGAAATCGATCAGTGGGATCAAGATCTGCGACGAGTTCGAAGAGGCCACCATTTGGAAACGAGAGCAGCGTTCCATCTCTGCTGACACTGGAAAAGCAATTGAACATTCAAAAAATTAAGAGTTTCGAACGCACTCAAAGTGACTCGCACCATCGACCCGCAGCTGAAGCGACGACGTCGACGCCAGCGATGAAACCTCCGCGTAGCACAGAGTAAAACCAGCTGTATGTAGTTGACGAAACCAAGGAGATACACCAGCAGTGACGAGAGTTTCGGTAAATTTTTCGGCCCGCCATTCGAAAGTGTCCTCATCTGACACCAATTCGTTGGTTGTCTCGACTGAAACAAATTCCGAGCAAAATGCAGAGCCCCGCTCACTGTCGCTCACGAAGATGAGGTTCATGGCCAGTGTGCTGGTAAGGACAGCGACCACTATGTGCTGAGGTAGCGAGATGAGCTTTGCCTCTCCGAGATGCGTTCTGAGAAATAATCGATATGTTTAAAGAGTTCGCAAACTTATTCAGTACGAGGCTTTCTATCTCGGATCCCGGAAAGTGAAACGTCAACTGAAGATCACCACCAGTAAGCAAGAAGGCTTCATTTGGTGCGTAGAAACCAAGAGAGGGGCGATTGCGCTCCGATCTCGCTGCGATAAGATGAATTTCTTCGTTTTTGAATGTAATGATTCCGGCACCATCAACGTACTCCAAAGGTGGCGGAGGCCAAAATCTTGAGGCTGAAAAGGGCTGCGTTTTTTTGTTTCTGTGGATTGCTAACAGTTTGTGAAAGCTATGAATAGCTGATCGAAGACAAATTCAATCATATTGGACGCGGGCTTGAGTCGTGCAAGGACAACGGAGTCATCAAAATCGAAAACTTGAGGCTGGGATACGTTTCCTTGAGTGAAGACTCCGTCTAGGCTAAAAGCAGGCAGAAGAAGGGATGAAGACAACAAGAAGAAATGGACCTTCCCAGCGTTGTCATTTGCTTGTCAAGAACGAGGAATTCCACTAGCAAGAAATTGTACAACGTTGTGTCATAGAGTGAAGCATAATAGACAGTAATTTGATTGCCATTAGTTGATGTGATTTGCAAGGCTTCGTTCACGGTCACCAGATTCGCTGAGAAGACAAGTTCTCCATCGGAAAGAACTATCTCTTTCGGCGTTGGTAGATTTTCTAGAGAGGATAGAGTTAGACCTCGACGTACTTTCCATTTGTCGCAGCTCAAGAACGAAAAACAGTTGCTCCGGAACAATGCTGGAGTTTGGCGTGGTCGTTGACTCGAAGACGATCCGAATTTCGTTCGTTGAAAGTACGCCCTCGAAAGAATGAAATGTTTCGTCGATGCTACAATAATCATTATTAACTTGAAGAATTAAGAGGGCACCTGAGAAGGGTCGCACCGTTTGAATCAATTACCTTCAAAATATCTTGCTCACTAAAACGATTATTCACGCGGATGAAGAATTTCTCGTCAGCCTCAAGCGAGCGCTGAAAATTGTAAGCAGCTGAAAATGGCGAAACTTTCATACATTCCATTCACATTGCAAAGATTTGCAGTATGAGTCAGAACGAGACGTCGAGGAGTTGCCATTCCCCGGACTCCAAACAACGTCCAATTCATCGCCAACGAGATGTCGCGCAGCCAAATTCCATCGATAGCACTCACAGTCTCTAACTTTCACATTAGTCTCCTTACGTACCAATCATTTCCAATGTGAAGTGAATGCCGCCCGACCAGCCAACTTCATTCGTCATCCAGCGAATCACTGCTTCGTTTTCTGCGAAACCGCGATAACCGCTAAAAACAGATGCGGCCCTGGAATAAAGCGTACGCGTTCAACATTTCCGAGTCAAGCTCGACGGTGAATTGGTCTCTATCCGAGAGCTCGAGATCATGAAATACTATAAGAAGCTGACTCGCAATGGGAATCGTAATATTCCAGTAACAATCCTGAAAGTTTAGATTTTGAACACAGGGTAAGACCTGGTTGGACAAGTAAGGCATGGCAGAATCGAAAGGACTATTGGGACTGAAGGGCTCATAGCTTTGCTTTCCAGATTCCCACGTTAGGTCACCGTTATAAAGACTATAGTCGCAGCTTTTGTCTGAATATCTGGTCGTTTTTAGAAGCAGCAACAAACTATTAGAATTCCGAAACGTTGAAATGAAGACGGCAAATTGCGGCATTGCAGCGAAATGTATCCTTTCAGCAGTTACAACAAGAGGTAGTGCTGCGAAATCCTCGTAGAAACGCTCCTCATGCCATTCATCCCATATGCTGTAACTAAGATTTCCAAGATAAAACGCTTACAAAAAATAGAGCAGATTCGAGTCGTTGTATTGAATTCTTACGTCAACGAGAGCATCGGACTTCGATAAAGGTATTTGGTGATGCCGAGCTGGATTCATAAAAATCTGGAGCTTCACGTAAAGAGCGTCAGCAGATGTTGTTTGAAACTGATATTTGCATCGGAATGGAAGAGCAGTTGCACCAGAGGATGCTCTGTCTACATTGATATCATCGCCCGTTCTTAGAGGAGGGAGATCATGAACGGTCACACAATTCGTTTACCTTAGCACGTTTCTTACGCCCTGAGCTAGAACGGCTGCGATGAACTGAGAGAAATATGGCTCGACGCTTTTCGGTGACTCGTCGACCACACAGTCTGGATAATACGCTTAAACAACTTATTCAATTTGGTGCTCAGAAATGCTTTCTGTAGTGAAAACCGAATGTTGAAGATCATACTGAAACAGTGCAAAGATAAATGAAAGCCGGTCCAAAGCACGGTAGGTATTGGATTGGCAGTTATTTCGAAGAACGCGTTTTGCATTGGATAATTAATGAAGTCAACAGTTGATATGGCATATCTGGTGTGAGTCAATCAGCGAAAGCAACTCAAAACAAACGACACTTGTGGTGAAGTCAGCGTAACTTCGGATGGAAAAAAGCCGTCGGCAAATTTTACATCACATTGTCCAACGAGTGACTAAACACATCATTACCGTAATTACAATTTTTAAATGGCAATCGTGCCTCGATTTGAAGATGGCAGCCAACATTGCCGACTGTGTTGAGAGATGCCGGGTAGCCATGACTTACAACAATGAAGTTTGCATCACTAATAGCAATCGAGTCAGTGTTTTTACAGTAAATTGTTGTTGTGCTTGCCGCCGACGCGCATATACTGAAGAGGAAACTGATGACAGGAACCATCTCTAACTTCCTAAAGTTTTATGTTTTATTAGGCAGAGGAATTAAACGGTATGGCCGGATGTGAAAACCACTGCTCGGAGAACGACTAGGGACAGACATAAACATATTTATACTCAAATGGACGTCATGCAATCGACGTTTTCTTCGGCGACAAAATGTATTGCAAATTCCTCGTTGTCTTGCAGCTCACCAAGTTTTAACGAGTAGACAAATGGTGCGCCTTCGCTGTAACAAAAGCCTCTGACTGTAGTTCCTGTGTCATTCGGGGAAAGTCTAATTTCTCTGATGATTGGCTGTGGACAAGTCTCACGCTTTCTGCATAATTTGATCACTCGAAGACCTCAGAATGATGGCAATGAATGATGAGTCTCGAAGTTTCAAATGCGCAAGCTCAAAAGTCAGCGCAAATTTCGTCATTACATCCACAAACGGAACGGCGCTACATGCTGGACGCTGACTGTTCATCCAAAAGCCGCGATCACCAAGACCAAATCGTACAACTTCGAGAGCTGCAAATAAGCGTTTTCGTTTGCTTTCATATGTTAGCAACCTTTTCGCACAATCCAAACTTGAGAATCAAGCTGTGTTTCGATACGAATGATGTCGGTGCTGATGTAAAGAAAATTCTGCTTATTTTCTTGCTTCACGCAACTATAGAAATAAAGAATTAGCAAGAAAGCCTAAAAAAACCTTAGTGAGACATTGACGACAAGATCTCCAAATGCCGGTTTTGTTAATTCAAGTTGGCAGCATTGAGAGGAAGATAAACAAGGAGGATACAGAATGAATCCTCTACGTTGCTCAACGTCGTTTGAGACAATGAACTTCGGTTGAGCTCTTCGAATGGTCAAAGTGTCGTGATCGTCAACGATCAGAGGACTTGCGACGTTTGGATTTTCGATCTCTAAATTGCGTGCCCATAAAGAAGAATCTGTTTCTCACCGCCAACTGCAACAATTATGTATGAGTAACAAAGAAGATCCATTGGGCACAGCTGAATTAGGGTGAATTCATTCGTTTCCCATTGCCACGTTGACGGTCGATTGTTGAGACTGAAAAGCATTTTAGTATTGTTTCACTTACGAGTCGATTGCTCCCTTGCCTGGACTTAGAGCGCCGTCAAAAATGAATGTGTACATAAGGCTCTCGGAGCTGTAAGCCAACGCCGTAACATAGAATGACGAACTCTCGCTCAAAACAGTCTTGAACGTACGAGAAAGCGCAATTTCCTCTGCTTCGCGCAATTTGAGAACATGAAACGTTATCACGTCGATTCGTGCCGTTGCATGAACTGCGGCATTTTTGTGAATCTTCAAAAAATGTCTCGACCTTCATGGGCATATGGGAAGACCACGTAGTATTGCAGGGTGTACGCGACTTCTTCTATGAGCATGTCAACCGTGGAGTGCATTGCAAACTGCAGCGACGTTCCGTAGAACACCACACGAATGGCGGTCCAATCGTCGGGGCATAGGTCTAGGCACTCGCTAGGTGGCATGGCTTTCACTCTGAACGAGGCGGAATAAAGAATCGAGTTCCAAATTAACTGGACAGAGTCTTCGCCACCGGCTCTCAGAAGCATTTCGTCTCCAGGAAACATGTTGTAGTTTATTATTGCTTCGAAAAACACTGCCTCATCGCTGAGAACCTGAAATTGCACGGCATTGCTTCGAGTTCTCATTGGAATTTCATCTACGGTTGCATAATGTGTCTCGTTCGGGCAATATATAGGCGAAATAAGAAAATCCGCTGTGTCGCTGCCGAATACATCGCCAGGCAGGAATGTTTCGTTTCGAAAAGTGAAGCATTCTGCAACAGTTTCATCGAAAATGGATGCAATTAAGCTTCTTTTACGGACTTGTCACTTGTATTATCATGCTGATGCCGCCCAGCTCGCCTTCTTCATCCGTCTCGAGTGTAAAGTTCAGCGCATCATACCATGGAACGAACAGAGTCATACGCGATTCGACCCTGTCGTGGAAAATGTGATCCATCTGGCTTACTGGTATGTCTCGTTTGCTGTGCGTAATAAGACCCCATCGGCGGCTTCCATCTGATAGTATACCATTCGCAGAGACAGGACGTAACCTTCTTCGGCTCGAAACGACCACGAGCAAAACTGAAAAGATTATCATTTCCAGATTAAAGCGTCACTTGATTGGGTTGCATTTTCACCGGACGATCACAATTTTGAGGAGTAAGCGGCTGGAAGATGTAGCCTTCTACTATTGACGCATTCAGAACGTCTGTCGGCATATCGTAGTCGCAGCGTTTCCTATCTGAAACCTAGTTCATGCAAGTGGATAGAAGCGGAAAGCTTTACAGACGTGCAACTCACTCACCACTTGGCCAGTACAGCCCGAGTACGATAAGAAAACGAGAACTTGTCGAGATGGAAATAGCAAGTGGTTCGACGAGAAAGTTGAAGTTGTCAAGTCGAATAATACTGTTTGAAATGAGATTGTATCCCATCCTGTTTCACTTTCGCATGAAAAGGCACGAACTCACGTGCGATTAATGATGATATCACCGTGCCTTAACTCCAAGATTGTTTGTGGATCGATTTCGCCGTCAAAGCGCAGAGTGAGCTTGATCGCCTCGCTCGTATTCAGAGTTCTCGCTTCCCATTCGCAACGTTGTTGACTAGTTCGATTGATTAGATAGGGAAAGACTAACCCGAGTGCACCAAGCGTACCCATCATAAGTCGTGTAACACCCACACTTCGGTCAAAGCTCAGCGTCTTCTCCAAGAGACATGGGTTGTCGTGTTCTAAAGTAAACAAGGTTGTCGATCGATGTTCGGCCGATTACTTTGAAAGCTGAACTGCAGGTCCCATCCAACCCAAACGTCAGCAATGCTTAGGGAAAACTTTCTAAGAGAAAAGCTGAGAATCACACAGTCGTCGTCTTTGAAGACCTGCGTTTTTGTAACATCAAGGTGCCTAAAACGATCCATATCAGATAAGGTTTAGCAAACCAACATTTTGTCAACAGTCGCTTCGGAATTGTTTCGCAAGCACGTGTAAGTAGCAGGGTACTGGCCCTGCGCCTCGAGAAAAGCGATAACCATGCGGTAACCTGGCGGGGCCTATATCGACCCAAATATTCGCTTTTAGCGACCTACCTGAAACGTTGCATTGCAGCCATAGTGGAATGGGCCCATAACAGGAGAAGGAAAACCAAAACTGCGGAATCGTAGCGCTTCGTTCGCTCGTCCAATGACGGTCTCTTCCATCACTGGACATTCAATAATGCGAACAGCGATGGTGCAGACGGGATACAAGGTAGCGTATTGTGTTATAAGAATAAAAATTTGGTTAAGAGACGCTATAGCATTGAAAAGAGAGCTCTGTCGAGCCATGCGAATCTTTAAAGTACACCTTTCGAGGCCAAAAAAGCTTTTGAGACCTACGCTCAGAACTGAAAGCGGTAAGACGGAGTGCTTTCGACCATTCTGCCCGACGGCCAAAAAAGCTTCTCAACTGAGGTTTCGACGCCATCAAAGCCGCTTTCACTCCCTTGGAAATCCCTTGGAACAAAGATCGCCCCCTTATCCTCTTTTTGTGTCCGATGAGCTTGAGAGAAGAAGTGTTTACAATTCCACAGATCTACATAAACTATTTTATTCTATTCTTCTCTAATTATATGTAATCACGAGAAGAAAATCGGCCACACTATTGTGAATACAAAATCTAGACAGTGGAAGTCAAAATTTGAACGGAATGCCGACTTTCGATCGTTTCTCAAAAGCTTCTCAAATCGCTTGCCCTCTTCGGTGCCATACAGCTGAGATCTGAACCGATAAGAGAACTAGCGTCGAACATTCTCCCACTAGTGACAATAACATTCGTGGAAATAACTACATAGGGCATTCGTCGTACCTCCACATCGATCCACATCGTTTCTCCAGCGTCCTCCAACCGTATCCCTGGCCGAAGAAAAGCCCCCGGCCGCTGTCTTCGCCACTCCTCGGAGAAGATACAGCTTTGATGGGGCGCCTTCGATGACGTGAGATGAACCGTCGCGCAGGAGAAGCGGCCGTCAACTTCACAAATCTCCGGCCCACAAGTGGAGCGGTGTTTGTCAGTAGCAATGCGATATAAACAAACTAGCAGTTACAAACGGTCCATTCTTGGCGATTTCACTCAAGTTTGAGGAAAACGCGTTAAAAGAGTGTCGCATTGTTATTCGCGCGAATAATTGGTCGAGATTTGCCTGGGTTAACTTTCCTCGCCATTTTCTATTTCGGGCGGCAAAAATTCCTCGACACAGCTTTGTCACAAAGTCCAAAACGCCAAATGTGAATTTCTCAATTCTATTGTATTTGCGCGTTTAATACTTTCTTCCATGGAGAAGTTATTGTCCAACCAAGTGCGTCCATTATGAACTCTCTTTGATCGTGAAGTATGAGTAATCCAGTCATAAGTCAATCTCCTAAAGGATTGACAAGAGAATGAACCATTTTATCTCTCTTCCTATCCATAAAATATGAGACGAATTACAATCCTGCATTAAGCCCAGGACTAGATTAGAGGCTTCTGACAGATTGCGTTGCGCATTGCCTAAACAATTTCGAAACACCACTCTTGTAACGCTACCAATTTGCAAGGATCATCAGAAGGAACGTTATTCGGCGCGTTAACTGAATGGGCCCAGTTCCTGTAGTCGTATGTAGAGTTGTCATCCCACTTCCAGACGTTGGGGTTCGTAGTTCCAAAGCCGTCAGGTATGGCCAAACCGATGCATGTGTTCTGCACATGATCCGAAGAGTACTTTGGCAAAGGCCCCAAAGGCACGAAGCCGCCCGGCTCGCCGAGATCTTTAGAGTGAAATTAGATTATAAAAATATCAGAACAAACTGTAAACGAAGACGTTTTCGCGATCATCGTGAATAGAGGCAAGCTTGCCTCCGACTGCTGCGCAAGCGTCTTTTGCCGCGCTGCATCCGTCTTTGAAGCCATCTTTCGATGCATTGGAAAGACCTTGAAGGAGCTGGTGAAATTCAACTTCGGTTCGAGAGAAGCACATACGATGAAGCAGTTTGTTGTCCCAAACGAGTTTGTGAAAGATTTCGAGCCGTCCTCACACTTACAATTAGAGACTGTTGTCCTGCTGGAGGTGGTCGTTGCGATTTTTGAGAACATCGTTGAGGTATTATTTGAAGTCGACTGGATTGTGGCGGGGCTCGCCGTCACCGAAGTTGGCACTTCCGAGGAAACGGGAGAGGGTAATGTGACAAGAAGGAAAACGAGAAAAATGATTGGACACCTCATTACAGCGGCGGGAGTAAAAAATGGAGAATCCACTGTTCCGATAACATTGGGTCCATTCCAGATCTTTTCACTTTTTAGCAAAATCACTCATTTTTTTCGCAAAATCGCAAAATCTCTGAAACGAAGCTTTTCAGAAAACCAATCCAGAGTGGCACGTGTCAAACTTTTCTGCGCAAAGTGAATCTCTCGCAGATAAGGACGCAGCTGCTCTTTTTGGCTGCCGTTTGGTTATTTTTTATTCATTGCCTATCAAGTTAGAAGTAGGGCTACGTGGAAAAAAAATTAAACCTAGTTAGTTTCGAAGTTGACAAAACGGACGTGAACAGGCACACTGTGAGAGAATGATGAGGGCGGGTACTCGCGAGAGAAGGTTAGGGGTAAATGTTTGAGAGTCAGCCAGCAGCAACAGAGACTGAATTCGACACGATCTATTTTCTCATGGGATCAAAAACATCTACAATATCCCGATCCCGATTTCCTAGGGGCGCTTCGAAAAATTGGGTTTTCATTCAATCAGTTATTCAGAAAAGGCGGGTTTTCGGTTTATCGGTTTTTGGAAAAATCAGTTTAGACTCGTTTATCGGTTTCGATTTATTTTACCTTTTAACCGGTTTTTTGAGCAAAAGATCGGTTTATTTGTTGTTTTTTTTGTTTAGCGGTTTTCAAAAAAAGCGATTAAAGCCGGGGTTTCGGTGTTTTGCTATACCAAGCCCAACCCTAATGTCCAAACCGCAATATCTTACGCTATCCGCGAGTAAAAGATCAAACGCAGATTATGAGTCGAAATTCGAAATACTATGTGACGGTTATTATCATTCCGACCTTCCTCATTGTCGTGATTTCGCTAATTGGCATGTTCGCGCCTCACGCATCAAGCGGTGAAAGAGAAGAAAAGGTATTTTCATTCAAGTGTAAATCATCGCTTTATTTGTGTGCCTGTCAGGTCTCCTTCGGTTTGGGCACCCTTCTTGCGATGACAGTCATACTCAGCGTGGTCGCCGAGCAAATGCCGAATCCGGAAATTTGCCGCTACTGGGTAAGTCAGAATCTTCTGGGATACCAAATTTCCAAATTTTGGCAAAGTTTATCGTTTGGGAAATTTTCATTATTACGGTGGCAATCGCCGTTACAGCCGCGATCGTGTATGTGCATGAACGCGCGCTGCGCCGACAAACGCTGCCACCACGCTGGCTACAGCGCCTTCTTTTTCTCCACGCAGAAAATAAAGACGGAACGGCGACGCTGTCGTTGGCACTACGAAGCACTTTCGATGCGCAGAACACTATCGACCCAATTGAACGAAATCGATGCTGGAAACAATGCAAGTCTTCATGCCAGTGGTTAAACCGGGGTCGGCCGGACTACAAAAAGCAGAAGGGGTCCTCAGTTGAGGGGTCCCAAAAAAGCAGAAGGGGGTCATACACATGAGAGATTTTTATAA
>JAQIXL010002660.1:0-12357 GCA_034700245.1 Poikilolaimus oxycercus | reverse complement strand
AGGTACCAGTCAGATGAAAGTGGAAGCAAGCTCCGTCTTCAGCCAGCGGGCGAAGAATCTCGAAGTCCTTGGGACGATAGTAGACATCGACTTTGTCGAACTTGTACTGCATCATGAACATTTGTGAACAACAGAAAATCTATGCTCACCCAGGTCGTAATAATGTACTTCAAGAACTTGATTACACCGGCAGTCGACGGATCCCACAGACGAAACTTTCGACTTTCCTTGCCGCCTTGTTTGAGGAAGAACGCCTTGCTTGAAAGCGGCGGCTTGCTGCAGTCAAATTCGTATGTCGTTTCCGGATTATTAGTAGCGCGCAAATGGATCTGTAAGAATATTTTGAATTGCCAAAGACTTTCAACCTTCTGACCGCCACCAAAATCGAAGATGAAATCTCGCTTGAAGCGAGGCATCTTCGCTCGATTCTCCTCGATGATCTCATTGATGTCCTTCGAAACGACGCTCCACTTGACAGCATCCGACGCACGCGAACAGAGCAACGACTGAAAATGGGACAATGGGCGAATGAAAACATCTTTGAAACGTTAAAAAAGCAAATTTGAACCATGAAATTACTCACATCCTCGAGATACTGTGAAGGTAGGTTGCGCCACAAGGCGTCTTTCAGCACGAACTTTCCCGGCTCCGACATTTTGAAATCTCTGCAATCACAATGCGATCAGTCGAAAAGCCTCAAGCATGGATGTTAGCGACAGCGAACAAAGACAAACGTGAAACAACAGTGTTTTTTTCGCAGATTTCGAACTCTCAGCGGCATTTTAGTCTGGAGGATTCCAAACGCTATGCTGCATCAAAAAAAATGTTCTTCCACTATTGTCTAACTCAGAAATTCATTTGAATCCAGACAATCTTCATCGAACACACATGGCAAGGGTGGCAGTTGGCCTATACCGCGTGCTTCAAGGAATCAATAAAAAGTAAATTTTTCGTCAACAACGGAGAACAAAAAGAAACTGTCTTCCTTCTGGATCGTTTATGCCTGTTTGAAAGCAACTTCTTTCGAGAAAATAAATAGGTAGCAACGTTTACAATGTGAGATGGGCAATAACTAGTCAATGACTAGTTTAGTCAACAACACTCAACACTCAATTCGATTCCATCAGAGAAGAAGAAGGGAATCTTGGCGATCTTCAACAGCATGACGCGTTCGCCGTTCTTGTCCGCGAAGCGATAGACACGTTTGTAGACATCCGCATCCTTCTGCTCGGGCACATAGTCCATGAGGTCGAAGAGCGGATACTGGTAGACGTTGATCGCCCAGGTTTGATGCTGAACCACGATGCCCGCAACGCTGAGACGAGGCAGTTTGCCCTCGTACCACGGCTTGATGATCACGTCAATGAACATCTAAACAAAAAGATGAACTTCAAGAGAAAACAAGCCTCATAAGGAACGATGTCGGAATAGGGCGGAAAAATGATCTTCGGGACGCAGCTGAAGGCCTCGAGGAAGAAGTGATTGCCGAGGAAGACTTCTTCGAGCGCCGTCTCTCCGATTCGATCCAGGAACGAGTCCGTGTACGAACGAGTCCGTGTACAGCATAGACCTAAACCATTATTTGTTACTCATCTTTAGTGATTCGATCGAGTAAATGAAGGAAACCAACACAAAGACGACGAATACGAAGCTTCTTGATCTCCTCGAGCATCTTGTCGTCGAAGACTGTGTCACCAGCGAAGTGGAAGGGAATATTGGCGTCGGCAATCGGGCGAAGCCACTCAAAGTCGTCCATATGCAGGTAGACGTCCGCCTTCGTGAATGTGAACTGCAACAATTGTTGATCTCTCAGTGAAGCAAGAAAAGGTGTCATCTTACCCAATCAACAAGGAGCTTCATGAAACAAAGAACGCCGGCGGGCGAGCTGTCCGACAGGCGCCAATTGTTCTTTCCCTTTCGCTGAAGCATCGGCGAGCCACGCGGCGACGGCGGATGCCAGCATTCCACTCCGAAAGTCGTCTCGACATTCAAGTTCATCCTCATATTAATCTGAACTCGAGTAAAAACAAGAACCGAACACGAACCACGCGGAGGCTCTGAAATCCGAGAGTGAAATCGCGCTTGAAACGCTGCATTCGGTGCCGGTTTCGCTCGATGGCCGCTTTGACGTCCTTCGAGACGCCGAGCCACTTCACAGCGTCCTTCGGCGTCGAGAACATCAGCGACTGAAAGCAAGCGATGAGAAAACAGCATGATAACGCCGAGAAAACGGTGAAAATACTCACATCTTCAAGAAACTGAAAAGGCAGGTCGCACCACAAGGTGTCTTTCAGCGCGAATTTCTTCGATTCCGACATGGCGCTTTGGAAACGTCACGAATCCAATCTAAAAAGCGAGAAATTGCGTAGGAAACCGAGGAAAACAACAAAAACAGAGAGCAGAAACGACAAGAACAAGAACTGATAAAATGTGCGAAATTTTCAAAAACACGCGTGCATTTTGGACCGTAACTTTCTGCGCGTTTTTCGCTACGAGCGTCGAAATTTTGAGACACCTTATATCGAAAGATCTTCAAGCTGTTTCTCATCGGCCAGGTCGCAGAAGAGCATAGAATGTGTCACCCCATCAGCGAATTGTGAAATCGTGATGCTCTGTCCTTTTCTTATTCTTGGCAGTGACGATATTGGACTAAAAACTACCGCTTGAGACGCAAGCGCTCCAGTTTTAGACCGAAGTCATCTCTTTCGTAATTCTCAGTGCCTCTAGAGGACTCATGAGTTCTGGTTGCCATGGTGGCATTCGTGACTGTGTGCACCTCGAGCGAGCTTTCCTCCTCCTTTACTCGAAGCCGGCCACTCTTCCCATTCATGCCTTCTCCCACTAGAAACTCCGTGAAGCACACGGTTCAAATCGCCTGGGATGTCGATGCTAGCGGCTGCCGCTTCAATCCTCGCCTTGTTAACCCAGAGTTCTTTATAGGAGGCATCAAATTCCGATATTTGGTAAGTTTTTTCTAAAAGAAGGAAAAACTTTTAGTCTCACAAATTCATCGATAACTCCAAGTTTCCCTACAAGATGTCTCTGGAACTTATTGACGACGGGGTCAAGGACTTCGACCATCATTGGGCCATCACCATTCGATGTGTGAACTATCGTGGAGTTTGGACCTTCAACGCCGGCTGTCGAATCCATAATTTCTATAATTTCCTCCAACAATTTGAGAAGAGCGAAGACGAATGGGAGTTGGTGGAATTGGATGTTTTTTCTTTTCGAAAGAACTTCGAGGATGAGAAGCAAGCAAGAAAATGTGGAAACGACTATCGAATTGAACTTTATCTAGATGGAGGGGTTATTTGGGTGAATCGAGAACTTCTTGTCGCCGATTCGGAATATTTCCATGAAAAACTGGAGAAGGAAGAAAACGAGAAGAGTCTTCAAGTTCAAGATCTGAGCACGGCCGACTTCCTTGACTACATCTACAGTGTTCATCCACCGACCCTCGAGCTCTCTCTTGGAAGATTTCATCGAATTCTTCTTCTAGCAAAGCGATTCAGAAATCAAGCCCTCATTTCAAGATGTGAAGCTTTTCTGAAGTCTTTCCATTCCACAGAACCAGCTTTCCTCTGCCAGCATCTTATCGAGGTCGACCGGCATGGAGAACAAGGCGCCTTCAAGAAAGCTCTGAAGGGAGTAAAACAAGTCGATTTGAAGTTTCTTGATACAAACCTGGTGCAGAAGTTTTCTCCCGACAATCTTCGACTTGTTCTGAAGCGACTGATCCAACCTCAAAGACTGTGGTATTCTCGAGAAAACTTTCACCTTACGGTAAGACGATCGACAGCGAGACTCTACAGTAACCTGACAGCCTTGATTTGTTCAAGACATCGAAGTACAGAAACGGACTTCACCTTTCTCCTCGACGCAAATGCAGCAGCTGCAAGGCATTATGACTGTGCCATTCTCGTCGAAGGTTATGAAGGAATGCCCATTTTTGTGAAGAAATCCATTCTCTCTATGCACTCGGAATTCTTCAAAGCGCTCTTCTTCGGAGACTTTATCGAAGCAAACAAGAACACGATTACTCTGAAGGACATCGACTTCCACAAGTTTCTCGAGTACCTCGCCAGCATCTACACACCTAGTCCTCCCCTTACAATGGCTCGAGTTGGCGCCGTTTTGATCTTGGCGGACCAGTTCGGCAACGAAGTTCTCCTCAAACAATGCGCGGACTTCCTCTTACACAAAATTGACAAGACTTCAGAGGAGAAGCTTCAGACTCTCTATTTGACCGACCAATTTAATCTTGAGAAAGCTTTCAATGCGACTTTGATGCAACTCGCTGGCGAACTGGAAGATGTGGACGTCGAAGCGGTCATTCTTTTTCGCCCAGAAAATCTTCACAAATTTCTTCTTCACTGTGTGAGTCGACTTGCACGAGGACTTTCTGGAAAGTAAACCGACAACATTCTGGAATAAAATACTTTTTATTCTTGCAACTGAAATCTAGCGTAATCTAGCTTTTCACTACAAGGTCTAGAAGTTCTCAAAGTTCCAAGTCTATACGTCGACCGTCAAACGTTCTCTCTGAGCAGACAAGCGAATTTCGTCGACTTGTCAATCGCTCGGCGAGTTTCTTCCTAATAATCAATTTGGTTTATGGGAACCAGTCAATTAATGCAGCTTGTCACAGCGTTGGATATTTTGCTGCTGCTTGGTGTTGAACTTTTTAAGTGCTTAAGGAGATTGTCCTGAAGAACAGTTTTAGTTTTCCAATGAGTCCAACCTCTTCTCTATTGTCGACTGCTCAACGGTACAACTTACGTCCCTCCATCTTCAAGGCTGAGGTTCCTGATCCTCTCCACCATGCTGGACAAGTCTTCGCCGCTTCCATTGGCCCTTCTTCACGTAGCCAGCGCAGGCACGAAAATAACCGTCACTGAATGGAGCGTGAGAGAAGAACAAGAAGAGTTTACATGAGAGCGAAGGCATCCTTGTAGACTTGCTTGTCTTCGTCGTTCCCATTCTTCAAATCAATGAACAATGGAGAGAAATAATCCATCGAGATATTGAAATTCTCGCCTGATTTATTTTGTGATGGAAAAATCAAACCTTCGAGAAGAAACGGCAAGCACAAGCGAAGCGGTATGCATTTATACATGCACTGTTCTTCAATATTGGGACGAGTTTGTTGACAGATAAAAATAAATCCATTAATTTTGCCTGAGAAAAGATGCTGATCAAATTCGTAAAGCATGGCAAATGTCGTTGCATTTGTTCAAGTGGATTGCGTCTGTCATCTACGGACAGAACGATGGTGTCTTCTAGAGGGACCTGAAATTGGCAGATTGAAAAAGCAAAGTGTACTTATGAGAGCAACTAAAAAAGCCTTTGAGAAACTGCCAATAGGCGTCCTCTTACGAAATGAAAGGACTTGTCCGTGCGGCAAACGGACTAAAAATGAGCGGGACGACGAAGAATAGCTGTTTGCAATCGCCAATCGATAACCTTCACGCCATGCGCAACGATTTTGTTGGAATCAGAATTTGAACAACTGCTTATCCACCACAAAATGTTGCGGTTGAAGATTTTTCCCCTTTCTCTGATTGCTCATAGAGAGCTGTTCCTCGCCGGACGCTAATAAAACAAATGCCTTTATAATAAGTCAAAGACGAGCCACACACTAGTCCCATCTTGGCCTGGACACAAGACTTTATTTGAACTTCAATCTCAGATCTTACGTGAAACTTGACGAAATCAAATTTTGTTCATTTCATTACGGCGTGCGCACAAAAATTGATTGTTGCGGAAGAACTAACGGCGTCACTGCGATGCCGCGTCTCGTAGTTCTTCAAGAAATTCGTTCATTAGCACTTCTCTACCTATCGAAGTGTCAACTTTGCTGACATTTGTGCGTGGTCATTGCGTTGCACAGTTTACATACTTTTTGTGTGAAGCATCAGGATGTCGCTCCATAACCTTTCTCAAGAATGCCTTCTACCAATTCTTCAACTTCTCGAACTATTGTAGAAGAGGCACTTCGACTTCAACGAGCCTCCTACGACCTTGCTGCCTCGATTCATCCGAATATTCTCAAATTGCGACCACTCTCCACACGGCCGAAAGACTTTATCGTTACCTTCGACCCTTATGATGAGTTATTGGAAGTGGAATTGGTGAACGCGGTGCATGAAGAGACCCGCGACTGGTCTTTTGATCGGCGAAATGGCCTCGATTCTTCAGAGAAAAAGCATTGTGTCTTCAGTCCGAAATGTTTCTTTGAATGCGATTGCTTCTTTGAAAAGATCTTCTTCTATTTTCGGCCAAAATCCGTCTTCGTACGGTTGGTTTTTATTTTTTTTTCATACAATTACGAATTTTAGTGGTATTTCAACCAACAGTCTGTATTTCGTCATGGACTTTCTTCAGAAGAAAAAAGAGGCTTGGGATGAAATCACCTTTACCGAAAATACTCAAACCCCGGCTGAACTTTTGACGGAGGAAGAGTTCTTCGTCCTCTTGTCAACCCTCAGAGAAAATTCCTTTCGAACTCTCTCCTTGGCCATTCCTGTCCAAGTCGGTCTCGGCGTCCTACAGCTGCCACAGCTTCGTCACGCCATTATCCAGGTTCGTGTTCAGAAAGTTTACAGTGCCATTCAATATTGGCAAACAAAGCCATTTCAACTTTTCCAGATCTATCCAGGTGCTGAATTGGCCCTTGATGACGAGCTTCTCCAGCTATTGCCCCCTCTTCATCGTCTCATAGTTTATCCGGCAATCCCCGTTTCTCGCATCTCCCTCGACGGCTACAATGACCTCATGGAGCACTTGTAACTTCTCTAGCGTCTTTTTGAAAAAAAATACAATATTTATTCAGCGCATCAGGACGTCTCCCACTGCCGCAAATGTTACTATTCAATATTCGAATGCCCGAATCGTGGGCCACTCATCCAGACAGAAACCTCTCAAAAACGGACGTGTAAGTATTTTCTGGTGCATCGAATTTTTTTTCGCTTTTTCAGTATTCCAGAAATGCTAAATATAGACTGGATCGCGCTTGATCGCCAGCACCAAAACCAACGTCTGTCATTTGTGCGAGAGGATCTTTATAATAAACATATATATCCTCAATTCTTTATCCGTCCTTTAGCGCAAGAACTGGCACACACAATGTGAAGAAGTATTTATATTGGTTATGACATAAAATATTTTTTTAAAATTCACTTTCGAGCAATTCGCAGCCAAAGACATCAAATTTCGAGTTCCTTCGAGCTTGCCGTGAATGAGCATCACGGAGTGTTTGAATGCGACTAGCAGATTCATACTCAAATTTGAGCCGAGATTTTTCCTGTCGGACATGGATTTGAGAAAGAGATCCTAAACCTTTTTTTCTTCTTCAGTGAACAGTAAGCCACTAACAGTTACAAGTCAGACGAATAATGGTCGCATTCGAAGTGCAATAGTTTGCTGATCATACTTCTGCACCCCGTCTTCTTGCTGGCAAGAAAGCATTCAGCAGATCTGCACAAAGAGCCAATTTGTTTCTTCTGAATGACATACCGAGAGGCAAAAGCCGCCAAACATTCTATCGTCTTCGCTAAGTTCGTCTATTTTTTTCCGACTACAACTGACACAGGATGAAACTCACAAAATGAGTAACCTCGAGCATGTCCTTCAGCAATCGACGCCAAAGTAGTCTAGTCTGTTGAATCCATTCATACGAAGTCGTGCTACGTGTCAAACCTGCAAATTTCCTCACGTTAAAGTCTACAAACCATCAGATAGGTGAGCATCTTTATAGCTTAAAATGAGACATTTAAAAAAAGTTAGCGTTTCAACCACGTTCTCTAGGCTAGCTTGACTTCCCGGGATCATTCTTTGAAACGTATTTCTAGCAAGAATGCAACGACACCGCAACACTTGTATATTTACATTGTTTTAGGATGGATGTATTGGATGTCTCTAAAACACGTTAAATGATTTACGTACACTCTAACCTATATTTTTAATCGTCCGGATCATTGTGGTCGTTGCAGTAATTGTTGATCCTCCTGGCATTGTTGATTTCAATTAACGTTGATTGTGTGGATTACCTGAACAATTCGATTTTCTACAAAAAAAAACTTACAGAAATCAGATTCGTAAAGTGCAAAAAAAAATGCGTTTGAATTTCCTCAATTCAATTGCGCCCAACATCTACAGGTGGAAAAATAGGCTTCGTCTATAGACACCTGGAAAATGAACAAAGTTGATTAAAGCAGGATGACAAAGAGCCACTAAAAGCACGCAGCCCTTGTCACAGCGTTGAAAACGCGGAGGTTCTTACGAAAAGGAAAGACTTCTTCTGTGCGGCAACGGGTCTAAAATTGAGAGCGCGCGATCAGACCTTTGTCTGCAACCGATAATCAATAGACCTTCTCATTCATTGTGCAAACATTGTTGAAATCAAAACTTGAACAGATTTTTCAGTCAAGGTTTCACCTTCTAATAAACCAGGTTTTATTTTGCATTCAGCGGTTTCAAGATGATGGCTTGCATTTTACCGTCAATTTTTCACAAGGTAACTTGCGACTTTCTGTTTCGGTATTACAGACCAGTTTTCCTCATCAAAACGTCGAAATCGAAATAACCCAATTCGAGGAGTCAGGAAGCAATACGGGCGAGAAAACAGTAAAGAACACTAACAGCAACGGAGTCGTCAATTATTTTTTCTTGCATTTCATTCAGAGAGCAGCCATTTGGCAGACAAGAAGAGCCATCTTAGAGCGGTTGCTGATTGAGATCCACTCTCGGCTCGTCGTATTCATTCTCGCCGTACACACGTCGTAGATCACATGCGGCTCATCGTTCGCCCAATTCGTATAAGTTGCCAACTGGAAGACGACAAATTAGAAGAAAGAAATATTGGGCTCACAGATGCATCTGGCCATCGCCAAGTTCCATGCGTTGAAAGCACAATTCCAAGCATTACGAAGAGATAGTCGGAAGACAAACCTGCAAAAAAAATTTTGTCGCTTTCGCCTCACTTGCAAGCTCCGAGTTCTCAAAGGCATTCCAGATAGTTGGCAGCGCGGAGTGTCCATGGGTCCGAAGACAACGATAGATTCCATTTTCGTACGAGGCGACCTCCTTCAAATTCAAGTAGCACTGGCTCGGATTGGCTACGCCGCGTTTCCAGCCCCAAAGAGGGCATCCACTCGTGTTCAGCGGTGTGTCCTCCAAGTAACAGCAGCCGACGTCGAAGACATCACTTGTTGTCGTGCATCCTCCCTCAGTGATGTTCAGTTTCGAGCATGTCTCTTCTTCCAAGCAATTCCAAATTCGGGCTTCTTCCGTTTCGAAGTAGCCACAGGCGCCGGTGCAGGGACGCATCTCGCCGACGGGAACTCGATTCCAGCGCTGAATGCCATTGAAGCATTGGAACTCGTCACGAGTCTTCTGGGGCTTGGCAAGATCCTTCTTCGACGAGCCCATCAGCTTTCGATTGTAGTTACAGTAGTCCTCTATGCAGCAGTTGAAATCACTACAAGACTGCTGATACTTGGAGAAGAACCTACTAAAGGAAGCCGCTCTCCTCATCCCAGGTCACGGGAGTAGACATGTTCACATGCAGAGCCACGGACAGGCAAGCTTCCAACTTCAGACAGCCGTAGAGGTCAAAGAAGCTGTTGGGTCCGTTGGCGAATTGGGCAAAAGCGCCGCAGACCTCGCCTTCATGACATTGTTGGACTTCTCCCTGAAAAAATTTCTTTCATTGAAAAGCTCTCTTACAAAGAAGACAGCCGGTGCGTCGAAGTGGTTTGGACTTGAAGGAAAGAAGACTCCAAAGCCGTTATAGCACGAAATCGGTCTCGATGGAGATGGAGTTGATACTTTTGGCGAGTTGCAGTGGAACGAGGAGCAGAAGTGAACAGACCAACCATGCCATTCAACCGAAGAGTCGGCCGACTCGGCGTCGAATTCTCTCCAAAACTCGCTCGACACACAAGCATAGATCTGACGAGGCAAGCGGAAGTTCTCTCCCGTCACATAAGTAACGCAGATTCCATTGCAAGACTCGATTCCACCAACGAAATACGGCGATTCATCCGAAGTAACACCGACAAAGCAGTCACTGAAAATCTCTCGATCTTGTCTCATTGACTCACATTGCTTCATCTTTGATGCCATTCACCGGTGGATGTGCCGGATAAGAAATATTGTAGTTCTTCGGACTACAGTAATCCGCATCCGAACAGTGACAATAAGAAAAAGCTGAAGACTCGATAAATTCCGTGAATTCATCCATTGAAATGCATTGATACGCGAAGCGGTACGAAGCTCGAACTGCGTTCTGAAAGGTTTTCTTTCCAAAACCTAATGTGTTTCAAACTGGTTTCTCGGCACAATGCTGAACCGTGTAAATCGCGTTCCAATCCGAATAAATGTCCGTGTAGGCAGCAAGCGTGACGCATTCGGCACTGGGTGATAAGCATTCAATCTAGACCAGTTTTTCACCTAAAAACAATTCAACAAACCGCCTCGACGACTGAAACGGTAGAGCAATTGTCTCGGAAGTGAACCGTCAAACCGCTTGAACAGTTCAAGGCATCAACATTTTCAACATCGAGGAGTGTCAGAAGAAGCAGAGACAGGCTTGCAGAGTAAAGCACGCTACCCATACTCTCGAAGGAGAGACGGCACGGGCGAGCGCTGCCTTATCAAGAACGAGGATTTGCGGCTGTAGTCGTTTCTGAAGAGAAGGAATGTCATGAAGTGATCTCGAGTTCACTGATGCGGAGCGAAATTAAAAGCGAGTCAAAATCTTTATCAACGTTTGCTCTCTCCTTACTCCGGCCAATCGTTTTTATTTTTCGCAAATGGTTCTCGGCTCATAAGCTGACAAACCGTAGTAAAACACGTTGTTAGTAGTGTCCCTAAAAACTTTTATTTCTTTCTCGACCTTGTGACAAACGGCTGAAGCTGCATGCCGGCGCTGCATTTCGGGTCTTCATCGCCGGTGCAGAAGCGGTAGAGAGGCTGATCGCTGCCTCGAGGATAGAAGATCTCAAACAAAAGAGTCTGTCACTCTTTCAATCGTCACTTCGGTCGCGTGATGGGAGAGGAAGCGCGGTTGTTTCACCATTCTTGCATTCGCCTGTGTGATGCGGTAGGAATTCGGAACCTGAATACATCCAGATCAACCAAACAATCTTCACACACCAGTTTCTTATGAGTCTCGATGAACTCCTTGTCGCCGGGCTTCGGCGAGCCGAACGTCACGGTCATGACGCTCTTGGAGGCGAAGATCTTGTTGGCCACGAGGTACTGGGAGAGGAGGTTGGCGAAGACGCCCGAGGCAGCGTGTCCGATAATCTACAAGAATGGCTCAACATGCCAGGGCTACTACACACGATGATGTCATAGTCCTTGTATTGGTTGTGCACACTCGAGACCGTGTTGCCGAGGTCGAAGCTGTTCCACATGCCGTTGAAAGCGACAGTTGCATCGAAGTTCACTCGACCACCGCCAATCCATGTGGTCATCGCGGCGTTGTCGTCGACGACCGAGTCCGAGATCGCCATCGCATTGGCTGAGAACCAACTGAAAGAGACTCAATTTTAATTTGATAAGACTTGGTCTGAAATCCGACGATGATGCTCTTGTAGGCGGGAGCAACGAGGACGTGCCAGATGCACATGTCGTTGATCGAAGAAGCGCAGCTGCCGGACTCCAAGTTGATGCGCTGAAAGAGTTCAACTAAAGAGCCACTCGCCCTGGTGCCATTGAACTTGTCGTTGAGACAGCCGTCGATGTCTTCTCCGATGGCTGTGACCAGAATTTGCACTGGCCAGAGAAAATTCCTCAAAAAGAAAAAATCAAAATAATCGAGACTAGCGTACTTGGCGAATTCGTGGCTGAATTCCGGAAGTGCGATGGTTGGTGAGAAGGTCAACAGGGTGAGCAACGCGATGAGGTAGATCATCTTTAGCATGTGCCCGTTTTGGAGAGGAAGGCAGACGCGGCACTCGCTCCGGACTCTAGCAGCGTCAACCAATACTGACTGCAAGCGATTAGGAGCAAGCCTCGCCACCCCTAACTTTCTCCTGATTGTGCGTTTGGAGCTAGGCAAAAATTGCCAGCAAACATTTTACAATTGTTTAGTTCTGCGTTCTCTCGATTTTATTGGTGGGCGGAAAGAAAAATTGTCTTACATTAAGTCCTGTTGTTCCCGCCTGCGACGTTGGGGGAGGGAGGGGGGCGAAAGGGGTGAGGTCACATTGTGCCTCGCGCGACCGCACCCTGGCGCGACTACGCGGCAACGGCGAGAGGCGCGAGGCGAGGCGGCGGCTCATAAACTTACCTGGCTGGGAGGTACTCGCGATCAAGTAGGCGGGTCCTCCATGGCGAGGCTCACAC
>JAQIXL010002659.1:0-12362 GCA_034700245.1 Poikilolaimus oxycercus | reverse complement strand
ACGTACTGCCCAGGCTTGTCCGGTGCCGGGTGGGCAGGGGCTTCACGGCGTCGACGGCGGCTCGTCCAGTGCGGCGTTCCCTCGTCCGTGGTGTCGAGGGCAGCAGCGGCGGGTTCCCTCAGCGTGTGGTGAGGGCGACGGCCGTCGGCGATTCCTCTCCAGCGGATGATGAGGTCGGCGGTGGCGGAGAGCGCTGGAGAACACGACCGGCCAACGAGGACGAATGATGTGAAGTCCTGGTTTGGAAACATCGTCGGAATCATTGCAAGCGCAGAATACTCAGACTTCAATGGGTTTCGAAGCCGTCAACTGATCGATACCCCGATGACAAATGAAGGAGAAGAAGGCCGCGTGTGCAACAATATTGACCTTCAACCTGGAGGCGCCGTCTCTCTCCTCCTTGCGACCGCTTCTTCGATGTACAAGTATTGTACTTGAGATGTTGAAAGGCCGGTTTCACGTTGAATTGATAGGTAGAAGGATGGTGGCATAAGCTCGATAATTCTTGAACCTGTCCTCAAGCCCAACACGACGCTCCTTTCTCTGGCGCACTCTCTCACAATCAGTCTCATATCATGCAAGCGGCACTTGTGATATGCAATCTTTTGAACCCGTTCATTTGAGAGTGATCGCAAGTCTCTCCCTTTGAGTTGAAACAAGAAAAGGGCTACTTCGAAATGTCCTCAAATGTTTCACGCTTAAAAACGAAAAGCTGGAAATCGTGAAGAGACACCTCGATGGCGATGAGCGGAACATTCCGTCTATGCTTTTACTTCTTCCTGCAAATTGTCGGTTTCACCGGAGGTTGAAGTAGCTCATGAGAATGCGGCACTAATCAAGCCTGCTCGGATGAGCAGTTCAGAATGCGTCCGATTGTTGCTCACACTTCAGACACAACATTGCTAACGTCACCTTGAGGCTTCATGGGATGCGTTTTAGAACTTCTGCTTCAGTCCACCAATCCAGTCCGCGTCTTTGCGAGAGTCTTTGAAACTTCAATCAGTTAGAAGTTTCACCATGAATTTGTGAGAGAAGAACAATTGCGTCTTCACTAATGAATGCTTTCGGCTGTTCATAGAAAGCTGAATCTGTGCAGTCTTCGCCGCGTTCCCGGTCGGGATGTGCGAGCACAATTTTGTCGACTTCAGAAGAAGTATAAGCGCGGCACGAAAGCGAGAAACGCAGATCAATGCTGCCGAGTTTCCGTCCAAAAAGTGAAGTTAGAAGATTTAAACTTGGCAGAGAGAAAGCACCTTGAGCGTAGAGACACTTGATTCTGTCTTGTCTCCAGTTTCATGTTCCTCTGGATGTACACACAGAAGGTCATGATTCAGTCAGAAGTCTAACCTCAAACTGAGTGGCGGCTGTAAAAAGAAACAAGAGCTTTCATCATATTTCGACCTCAGGTGCTGATCGTTTGGAGTTGAGTTGACCGTTTCGAATGTTCCATGTTTTTAGTTTCGAAATCTGCGTTGTCAATTCGTCACTGGTCACGACGTCGCGTATGGATTCAATGGGAGCTTTAGGGAAACGGTAGGGATCGGAATGGTTTCCATGACGACTTCGCTTCCTTCATTTGTTTTATAAATGCAATATTTGGCCGTTGGATTCACATAGTCACACTCGGTGCTCTCCTACTATACAGGCATTCTCACACTAAATAACACCCAACGTTCTAGGAGTTCAAAGCGGAATTCTGTGAACACGACAATGCACTTCGCGTTTTCATCTTCATGGAGGTTTCAGAGAAGGCCGCCTCGTGCAGGTGGGGTGCCTGGTTGTTGTCGCCGGTGTCGCTGGAGGGCAGCGGGCTTGCGGTTTCGACCGCCCGGATTGGGCACACGCGGCTTCTCTTTGCGAGGCTTCCCCCCGAGTCCCGAGTGGAGGCACTCACGAAACTCAACACAAACCAGTCTCTTTGTAACCTGCAAACGGGGACTTGTGAAAGCCAGTCACATAGACGAAGGTAGACGTTTGGTACATGATATTCTACGACACGGATTTATTGTTCCGTGCATTTAACACGACGAATGACTTACGTTCGAAACATTCAATCACCTTCAACATCCGCTGAAGAGAACGCCATTGGAAGTGCTGTTGAAAGGCAAGCCCGCAAAGTATTTGCACATTATTGCAAGCAATCCAAGATCCGCTTATGTAAAAGAACGTTGAAACTGCAAAGTCGCTTACTCTGCATTTGCGTTGTAAGCGCGGCTACTTCAAATGAGTGATCGGGGCCCGATGAGGCGACCGAAAGAGCCGCCGCCGACAGGAAGATGAGAAGGAAGCATGTCTCCTGGCCGACAACTCGTTGCCCTCCTACTACACATCTCTTCATGCATTGAGCGAAACAGTCTTTGGAAAGTACAATAGAACTGGATGACAAGTCAGCACAGACGATAAATGATTCCGGAAATGTGAAATTGTTGAAACTGCTAAACGACGCAAACCAGGACAGCTCTCAGTCGCTCATACTCACATGCTTCTCATTGGCCATTTGGTACATTTAAGGAGGAGCCAGAGCTTTTGCGAAAAGAGTTCAAGCGGATATTGATGTTCTCAGATCTTCGGTCACTAGCAGTCTCAATGAAACGGTCAACTCTTGTTTTGGTGGTTAGAAAAGACGCTGGGATGGGAATTTGAACCAGTCGCTTTTAAAAATAACTGACGGAAAAGCAGAACTTGGTCCAAGTCGCGAATTGAAAGTTTCACCGCCAGTTAATGAAATAAGAACAATTTCGTCTTCATAAGAGGTGGATTCGCCGAAATCTCATTTCATTTTGCTCAAAAGAGGCAACGGAATCTGAATTGTTTCTATGACGACTTCGCTTCTTTCCTTTGCTCAGCTTTTATGATTCTCGTCCACGCAATCCTCATGTGCACGATTTCGTCCGTTGAAACATCGGTTTCACATTGAATTGATTAAAGGGTAGCCATAATGCGCCCTAGTCAATTCTTCACTTTCGCGCTTGTTCAACATGACCCCTCTGGCTCTCAATGAAAAGTGTCACATCAAAAGAGAAAGAAAGTCTTGGAAAAGCTCCGACCCCACTCGAACCAACTTGCCTTTGTTGAACAATGAGTGAAAAGCACGAATGTTTTCAATTGACAAGCGGAACTCGAGGAATTTCACGGTTCACAGCTGTTCAGAAATTGTAAGTTTCCCTTGCGAATCACAGCACTTCGAACGTCACTGCGCGGCTTCACGAGATGCATTTTTTAATGGTGAGATTGGTTCCATCAATACCATCGTGGCTTTCTCCTTCAGAAGAGAGAAATTGCTTTACGAATTGGACGAGGGGAAGCGTCTTGAGGCTAGATATTTGCAGGCGCAGGACCTGATGGGAAATTACGAATGGGAAAGAGTGATATGAGAGATTTTCTGTAAGAGTGCGAAAGTTTCTGGCACAGGGTCATTTTGAGGACCGATTTCGAGAAAGCTCGATTTCAAGCATTTGATAGGCTTTCTGGGGTGTTCAAAGGCTCAATCGACTCGTTTTTGACCGCTCTTTATCGCTGCTGCGTTCGTTTTGCAATTTCATCCCAATTTCTGCAGTAGAAAACGACTAGTTGCTTTTTAGGTGCATAAATTCTCCTGGTCAGAGCTGGAGATGAATTTATCAGCTTCTATTACTTATATATCTATTCTTGATCCTCCCGCTCTTCTTTGTGTGATTGGAACTGACAACGATGGGCTCCTTGAAATGAAAACGCATCGACGACAAACTTTCTAGAGAATTCGGAAACGGTCAAACCACAGCGCTGTTTAGATAAAATCTTGCGCAACTTTGCATATTTACAGCTGTCAACTGTGGAGGCAAACTAACAAAGTCCGAAAAACTTCTTCGTCGTGATCATCGCTGAAGCAGAAAAAAAATGAAGGTTAAGTGAAGAGAGTGAAGGTGGCACCCCGAGGGAGAGGAGACCCGCCACAGCCACACCTGCCTCGTGGCAGAAGAACAATCACAAAGAGAGTTCTTTCTCTTGAAGACTAGCAAACTACGACTAACTAAGGTTCACTCAATGTAGTTCAGCAGTTATGTTCACAAAGGGGCAGTGTGAGAGCAAAGGGCCACAGTTTTCTCCCGACTAACAAAGCTGAAGCCTCGTTTTGTCCAACAAAGGTCACAGCTTCCCCTAAGACTAACAAAGCTGAAGCCCCTTTTTGTCTAACAAAGGTCGCAGCTTCCTCTGCGACTGACAAAGCTGAAGCCTCTTTTTGTCTAACAAAGGTCACAGCTTCCAAAGGTCACAGCTTCCTCTGCGACTGACAAAGCTGAAGCCTCTTTTTGTCTAACAAAGGTCACAGCATCCTCTGCGACTGACAAAGCTGAAGCCCCTTTTGTCTAACAAAGGTCACAGCTTCCTCTGCGACTGACAAAGCTGAAGCCTCTTTTTGTCTAACAAAGGTCGCAGCTTCCTCTGCGACTGACAAAGCTGAAGCCTCTTTTTGTCTAACAAAGGCCACGACTTCTTCTACGACTAACAAAGCTGGAACCTCTTTTGTCGACGGCTTTCTCTGCGACTGACAAAGCTGAAGCCTCTTTTTGTCTAACAAAGGTCACAGCTTCCCCTAAGACTAACAAAGCTGAAGCCTCTTTTTGTCTAACAAAGGTCACAGCTTCCTCTGCGACTGACAAAGCTGAAGTTTCTTTTGTCTAACAAAGGTCACAGCTTCCCCTAAGACTAACAAAGCTGGAGCCTCTTTTTGTCTAACAAAGGCCACGACTTCTTCTACGACTAACAAAGCTGGAACCTCTTTTTGTCTAACAAAGGCCACACCTTCCTCTACGACTAACAACGCTGACGCCTCTTTTGACTAACAAGTGCCACGGCTTCTTCTCCGGCTTACAATGGTGAAGTCTCTGCCTCCGTCTTTAATAACACAAGCCACGGCTTCCGACTAACAAAACAGCTGCCTCCTGCCCTCCAAAGCGGAGGAAAACTTAGAAACGATCGTTTGAAATGCGTTTGAAGTCGCTTTGGAATTGATGGATTTTAATCTTTTTTTTTGATTTTAATAAATTGACGAGAACCATTTGCGAGCGCATTTCCGTCAAGCATGAAACGGTCAAATCATTTGATGCATTTTTCAAGCGAACGAGTCGAAATCGGTAAACTCCGTCATTGAATTTTGATGCGATCATTTCCAACATTGTTGCGTCGTCCCTAGGAATTGACAAACATGAAACAGCTAAATTCCAAGAGCCATTTCTTCACACGCATCAACTTTGAGTTTAGATATGAAACGCAGGACCCATATACTGAACGAAGTTCCTGCAAGTTCAGTTCTACCAGACCTGAAACGGCAAAATTCCAATATGGCATTTTGGATGAAGATTTGAAATTAATAGCGTTGAAGTGACGAAAAGTACCGATACAAAAGCTGATGTTCTTGTGAAAATTGCTGCGACGAGATCTTGAGAACTTATTTTCTGGGCGAAACAGTCGATTCTTGGCGCATGTTTTTTGGCTACCCGCCGCTGCCCCCAAGAAGGAGACTCGGAGGGTTCCCCACATCAAGACGTTCAATTTCCCAAAGCTTTCTCAGGCTTCAATTGCTTTCAAATTTCCAGTTAGTTGAAAACTAGCCATTGAAACTCTCATTTCCCCGAACTCAACCTTCACTGTTTACCGCTTCACACTACAACACAAACGCGAAAACGTCCCTGCCGCCTTGCATTGGCAAGCGAGAATCGAAGATGCCGCACAAATTGCTGAGTCCTATGTGCTCTTCAATAATTCCACTGTTGAAACGGTCAAATGATTCTGCATCTGCCCGATTCAAGCGTAACTGCGGAAGTGGAGGGAGCTCGGTGTCCATACGGCGATCCCGACTCGGTTCAATTTGCAGGTGTTCACTCCTTCCCCCTCGTGGCTCCTTCGAGTGGAGCAGCCGTTGCACAGAAGGCGCCGAAGACATCTCAAGTAAGCAGCAACGACTTACGAATGCCCTTGTCCTTCGTTAATTTTCTTCAGTAATTCGTTAGTACAATGCAATTGCAAAGTTAGTCAACATGACAAATCAGTGAATGCTGAAACGTAAGAAACCCGCGTGATCCATGACTTCGAAACGCCGACGTTTTGTTGGTTCTCGTAGGGAAGCTTAGCCAACGATTATTCCAGAACCTCCATGCTTTTTATACAGAAATCTTGAAACTGCAATGCCACTCAAAGAAAAAACGGTAAAATAAAATGGCTTGGAGGGAAATGAGAGCATGCCTCAATACACCGCCACAACTGTCATCTACCTAACATCCGTGTACCCTTCACGCGATCAATCAGTTGCATGGGCTCGTCACTAATCTGCCCAATGAAACGACCGATTGGCGGCATAACTGTCTGCTTACCTTTCAAAACAGAGTTGAGATTTTCAAACAAAGCAACCATGACAGTAGCAAAGCACACGGCTTTGTTGCTGTCTCTTAATCTATGAAGCATGAAACCGTCCGTTGCTCCAGTTTTTATTAGTCATACGAAGAAAGAAGGGCAAAAACGTTTGCCGATGACATACGACATCCCACGTGCGTAGAAGTAAATGCTCATGGCTTTGAAAACAACATCACCCTTTCTGTTGATTACGAACAGCTTTCTCTGAGTGCAATTCTTCGGAATCTGAAACAGCTAAATTCCGATTTTCATTCTTTCATAGACGAGCCGATTTCAGCGTGGTTTTCTGTGAAAAGATTCTGATGAAGAAAGGGAACTCGACGAGCGACAGTGAAACAAAAGTACATAAAAGTCCGCCTTCTCAATGCGCTTACCAGCGGCTTTGTCTTATGAACAACTGCTGAAACTGCAGAACTCAACTCTCTTCGTTCATGCAAACAACCGGGAACCCGGCGGTTGTTAGCAATTGAATGGATGTCTTTTCGCGTGAGTAAATTTTCATTTATTGTGTCGTAAAAGAAGAACAAAGGGAACCGCGAAACGTTGTTCAATGAGGCTTGTTTTCTGTGGAAAAACCCCGGAAATGTTGCTCTGATGTGAAAGAAGGAATTTTATTGTAGCGTTTTGACACCGTCGTCTCCCAAAAATGAAACGGCAGACCGACTTGAAGAGTGAAAGTTGAATCGTCCATAACACATCTGTTATTGACGATTCAACTTTCGTCACCGCGACTAATAGTTAGCAGAAAACTTCAGTCAATTGAAAGCTAGGGAACGAAACAGACGAGTGCCGAAGGTTGTTCAGCCAGCACGCTCGTGCCTTGGACTGAGTACGCTTCTCAGCAAGAAAACTGAATGGAAGATCATTATGCAATAAACGTTCGACATTTTGATGCTAACTTGTAATTGGTGTATGAAACAGTCGGCTGCAAGTGTGTTCCCGCTGGTAAGGCAATTTCACTAACCTCGAGGTCAACTGGAACAGCCGACCCGATTGGCGAACGGTGGAAGGTGCGCGATGGAATTTGCTCAATTCAACAAATCTTGCGCTCCATAAATACGGTCGCCTGTTCGCCGATTTCAGCTTTCCCCAAGATTGCCGGAGATTCCCCGACCCGTTGTAACACATCACGCCATTGGAAAGCGAAACATTTGGTGAATTTTGAAACCGTCTTTATTTCACGTGGAGTTTCAAGCAACTCCTCTTCCCCCTGTTTCGACAGTCGACGCTGTACGACTGCCTAAAAGCGAAACTTGTGTGTGATTTCATCACAAAGAATACATTGCAGGTAAAATGTTCAATAGTCACTAACAGTCACAGACACCGAAAGCTGTTATCGTCGGTGTCGCGACTGGCGCGACTTTAAAGCAAATCAGTTATATACAGCGTTATATAACTGATTCGCGCTTCTCATTTCTTACAATTTGTTGTGTTTGATAACGTTATCGAGCGGTTTTTAAAATTCGTTTAAAATTCTGTCAGCTGAAACTGCCGACCGCAGGTAATTCCTGCAATAAAAGCCCTCCAAGGTTCACATGTGTGCTCAACTTTCAGTGGCAGCCAGCTCGACAGGTCCGGCTGTCGGATGACGGAAGATCAAAGCTCCGCGATATTTTCCATGTCAAGAAGGAGAGACGAGAAGGGGGCAGCTCGGAACGTTCTACGATACTTCCCCTTTCTATGGTGTTGGCTGTTGGTAGTCTTTCGTAGTCGTGTCACATCCCAGGACAAAGCTTGTCATCGCGTAAAAGGGCGTCTTCAGAAAATAAATAGAAAAGGCAGGCTCAACCGAAAGTTATTCTTGGAAATTCTGAAGACGAATATGCCTCACCTTGGGCCTTGCACGATGACAAGCACGAGTGCCGAATTGGACGTCGATGAGCAAATCTTTGTGACATTCAGCCTAGTCACTTGAAGATTTCAATGAGAAGGGTCGCCTTCGCTTCGCTCTTGCACCAAGCTTTGATTTGCCAAATTGAACCGACCGTGCACGTCGTATGCTGATCGTCTTGAAGTTTTTGCGAGCATGATTCTCTCAAGCGTGAAACTGCCAAATCCCTTGATGTTAATATTTTCACCAGCGATTGCATGGCTAATTCAGTCATCGAATTTGGACACGATCATTTCCAACAGTGGCGCGTCACCCATAGGAATTGAATTCTCGCACACCCGAAGCAGCTAAATCCCAAGATCCATTCCTTCACACACGGATCAAGTTTGATGAATTTGAAAGCACACGACCAGAACCGTGGAAGAGACGGTTGCAGACAACACAAAGAAGGAGAATAAGACTTAATGTGTGCAACAATACCAAAGGAGAAGGTGGAGGAAACGGCCTTGGCTTCTCCCTCTCTTCTCCACGACCACTTCGTCGAGGCGCTTGAGGAGTTCTTGAAGAGAAGAAATGAGAGAAGAAAGACTTTGAAACATGAGCTCTATTACCGTGGCAGAGAAAGGCTCTGATTGAAGCAACTTTACGGCTTACTCCCTTGTTGTCGCACTGATGGTAGAAGTTGACCTTGAGAGCCAGATTGGTGATTGAGTCAACGAACACAGTTCAATACTAAGCAAAAGATCATGTTCACTCTCCCCGTGACAACTCGTTCCAAAGGCATTTCTCCTAACCAATCGTCCTAATATCTCACACACTTGGTCAAACATATAGGGATGTTGTAGACGACATCACCGGGTTTCTCTCCCTCTTTCGAGCCGTTGTGAGAGAAGTCGCGACACCGGAAGCAAGTGGGGCATGTCATTCACAGGTGCTTTTCATCAAGGCTGTTGATGGTTACACTCGGGATTAACTATCAAAGCATCAACGTTCCGCTGTTTAACGCACGTTCACAGCGCGCTAGCTTGGTTCCCCTTGCACGACTCGCCTTTTGTTGATCAGTAGCAAAGGGACCTCTTTCCTTCTGTTTCCCTTTAGTTTCTCTCTCGCTTTCGTTGTGCACTCTGTGCTCAAGGTGAGACGGGTGCGCTTGTCGGTAATGCGTCTCTATCGGCACTCGGGTTTACACTGGTCGTCGACCTGGTTGTCACGTTCTTTGGAAAAGGGCGACCATTTTCAGGGGGCAAAATTCCGTTCTCTTTTCTCCCCCGCGCTGTTCGCCAGGTGAGGCGGGTACAGCCGTCCTGGTTACATTACGTATTTATAGTGTAAATTTATTGTAAAAAGTGTTTATTATTTCATCGTTAGGCCATGCAACTACATATTTATTTATTGCTCGTCAGCAAATTCAAGAAGAAGCTTTTCGTGAAATGTCGCAACACTCTCGATCATGTCCTTCAGAACGTGCAAGTCAGCGAGAAAGGTGGTTCGGAAATGAAACGTCCCCTCGCGTTGGCCAAAGGCGCTTCCTGGAATTACTGCGACGCCAGCCTCCTCTAGCAAGCGCCTCACATAGTAGAAATCGGGCTTCTCTCCATTGGCCTGTGATCAGCCTTGTCGGGAAACGTTAACACAAACCAGAGCCATTTTGATCGCTGTCCTTGGTAGATGGATTCGAGGAAAAACGTACATCGCACCTTGAGCAGTATTACATGAGAACCCTTTCAGTTGATTAAACGCGTTCGAAACAAAAGCCGAACGCTCCTTCCAGGCCTCGATTTTCATGCCGCTTTCCTGCAAGAATGCATTCCTTTACGAAAGGCGAAACTCGTTGCCAGAGCTCGTATGATGGTTCTCCTCTGGTTGGAGGATTCACCATAGCATCAATCACGGCTTGTCCTATAAGCGAAGGGCAGGTTTTGACCGAAATCATCTTCTTATACTGTGCTAGAACCTAAAGCTTCAAATTTCGTTCAATATTGTTGTCGGTTGCCTTTGGGTTTACGTTTTGAAACTCAACGTAGCCGCCGCGGAGACCGCCCTCGCACACAACTCCTTTTGAGGCGGAGTGAAAGGACGCCAATTCCATTCTAAACATTTGAGCTTACAAGAGGCAGAGAATCAACTTGTTATATGGAGCGCCGAGTTGGTTCGTGACTTTTTTGAAAGAGTGGAACTGACAGCCATCCGCATAGACATTTTCCTGATAAACCTCGTCGGCAATAATGAACAATCGTCGACGGTGTGCGAATTTGATGATCTGCAAGGTCATTTATTGATTTGACCCAAACCATTTCGATATTCTCGCGCGTCAACACTTGTCCGGTTGGATTTCCGGGATTGATGACAACAAGAACGCGAGGCTCCGCGTTCTTCCTTTGCGCCTCTTCATATGCTCTTTCTAGCTCTTGCTCGTCAAGAGACCAACAGCGTCTTTCATTCAAATAGTAGCCACTCTTGAACAGAATGTTGTGAACCGTCACTAACTGACCTGAATCAGTCCCATTTCTGCTACTGAAGCCGAGAAAAGCGGATACTGTGGAATCGGAATGAGCACCGCGCTTTGCTTTTCCGAACTTGGTCTCGCAAAGAGCTTCAACACCTCGCGAATTGCATCCGATGCGCCGGCCGTCACACAAATGTTCTCGGGGTCCGTGGAAAATCCGTCACGCGAAAATATGAATTCGGCGATGTGCTTTCGAACAATCTCGACGGCCAATGACGAGGAAGCATGGTGAACATACCGGCAGTCCAACACAGACACTGTATGATCCAATGCTAGCACCGGCGCAATTGGCAAGAAAAGTAGCAGCACGCTGTTTAACGTCACTTGGATAATGTGGGGACTCCAGGAGTGATGTGTCAGCCAAACATGCCAGCAACTACAGAGTGTGTGAATGCTTTCATTCCGATCCAGAAATCACAAAGTTCAACCTGGCGGATGAAGGTTATTGGTGGCTGTCCCAAGCTTTGCGGATCTCCTCCGTTGGACATAATTATCGTTTTGAACGGTTTCTCAACACCCTAAACATTTGCAGTTTTGAACAAAAAGCCAAACGTACATTTGCCAATTCTCTTTCGATCTCAAAGAGACGAAAGAAGAGGAAGCCACCGTTAGCAAACTCAATGCGTCTCACATTCGGATTGATGGAGTCAACAGTGAGAAGCGCCTCTTCTTGCGCAGGCATTGCCTCAAAGTGAAACGCGAGAACCGAGACGGGCAGATTGATGAGTGGCAAAAGAAAAAGGGACTAAAGACCGCCGACGATACCGTCCAGTTTTGTTTCTGAATTTTTTTCGTCGTGACGAACTTGATTTGGAGAGCTTTTCAGGGCGCTGCCAAGAATGACATGTTTCTGCATGCCAAGTCTCACAATGCCAATTCTCAAATGCCATTTCCAAGATGCCAAAACATCGAATGCCAATGGCTCAGATGCCAAGTGCCCGGATGCCATTTTTGGCAGATGCAAAGTGATGCTCCTCTTGACAGGCAGCCATTTATTGAAGCTTTTCTTCCATCCGCTCACCGTCCTCGCCAGAAATGGCATCCGGGCACTTGGCATTTGAATAATTGGCGTACCATACGAGTGGCATGTCAAATCGTGGCATCAGGACATTGGCATTGTGAGACTTGGCATGCAGAAACATGTCATTCTTGGCAGCGCCCAAAAGGTCTCATTGCTCTTACCGCTCATTACGCTCTCAGCCTCGCCCTCAACTTCCCTACTACTTCGTTAAGAGCCTTGCTGTGCAGTATGAAGGTCTTTGTAATTTCACAAGTAAAGCCTTAGGAGAATGATTACAATTCGTAATCCCTTGTGACCATCTTCATCGGTGCCCAGTCACAGCCGTGAGCTGCTATCCGCCGTTGCTTGATGGCCTTCCAGACTACTGCGACCTTGAAGATGAACTCGATGATTCTAACAAGATCTGAATGGAACGATGACATCACAAACCGCTTTCTGGAATTCGCACAGAGAAACTCTTTCCGCGAAGACGCAAGCTTTATTCTCATCACTGCTTGTGTGTATGATACGTTGCGGATTGGAGAGAATAAACAGAGCAGTAGGGTTGGGAATCGGGTTTACCCGAAACCCGAAAAATCGGGTTTTACCCGACTTTTTGAGAAAACCCGAAAACC
>JAQIXL010002658.1:0-12365 GCA_034700245.1 Poikilolaimus oxycercus | reverse complement strand
GGCCCACTGTCGAAATTAGCAAACGTCTGGCGATTATCGACCCCATCGTCTGGCGATAATCGGCCCGTTTGTCTGAGCTCTCGCGACGCCAAAGGGGGGAGTACATAAAAAATGGTCGCGAGACCCACCCCCCTCGCAAAATCGGCCGGCAGAGAACCTTGTTTAACCACTGAGGATGATACAAAATTGACCGAGAGCTTGCAGAGCGCTTTTTTGGAAGATCCTAAGGTGGCTGTCGATTATTTAAGTGACTGCAAGGTGTTGTTTGAAAGCAGTGACGCGCCCCTCTTCGTCAACAGACAACTACTCTCAATTTATTGCTGCGTGTTTCGAACAATGTTCGAGAGTGACTTCGTCGAAGGAAAAGCTTCGGAAATTTCACTTACAAATGTGAGCCGCGAAGATTTTCTCGCTTTTCTGCGTTGCCTTTATCATCCGACTCAAGCAATTACGCATGAAAACGTTTTGCGCCGTTTTGGCCGTTGCGGATCAGTTCGATTGCAAAGTGCTTCTCAGTGCCTGTGACGAGTACTTGCAGAAATGCATGCCAATAACAGTAGCTGACTACCAACGCTACCTTGAATCATGTGAACAAGCTCGACTTTTTGACTGCGCCAAAGAAATTGTCGAGAGAGCGCCGGTTGAGGTGCTGGCAGAATTGTTGAATCCAGAATGGTTCGAGAAGCGGAGCGCATCCATTGTCGGCATTATTGCCGGAAAAGCTCATCGAACCTTTTCGATCAATGGAGGACCAAAGAATGTCACTAGGATTGATTGCTCACAGTAAAGACATTGCATTGTAGTTGTATTTTCAGTATTTCTCTTTCTTTGTTTTAAAGAACCTTGAAAACTTGTTTGTGGAATAAAGTTGGATTTTGCCATAGATTTGTGTGCTGGAAAACTGCGCGAATAGACTGGACTGAATGGCGTCATCGATTTCCTCGAGTTCTATGTAGTGCTGTTTGTTTCATCCAAATATTTCGCTTCAGCACATGTTTCGCAATCGTCCATCGATTGAATTCTTGAGAGTCTTATCTTTTCCTCCTCTGGCTTGCTCCTCGAACGGAGAGTCAGCTTCCCTTTCCACCGGTCACGATGCCCCAACGTCTCTTGCAACTCCAACTAGCATCAAGGTCACGTCACGAGTGGCTAGATTTCTCGTTTCGATGGAAGTCGGAGATGATCGACGCCAAGGTTGTGGACAAGGTCTTTTTGCTCGTATCGTTGAACAAACCGGCACCGATTCCGGACTGGGATTGCACCGTCGTGTTGATTTCCTGTACGAGCTGTGCTAATGTTACCGATTACATTCATACGGCTCATTTCAGTGCTAATATTCAAGAGCAAGAAGTCGGCGAAAAATGTCCGAATTGCCGCGACAACACCCGTTACACGTGCATCGTAAACCTTGATGATAAGGTCTATCGAAATGCTAGTGGAATGCAAGAGCTTATGGATTTTCATGCTAAAACTCGGATTCGACCGGCGGCCCTCGAATGTGAGCACACCGACTCTCAGCCATTCACGGATCCGGTCGTCGCTGAGGAGTACAATTTCGATTTGCGAATCTTTTTTGACAACTCGGAGGAGCCCGCCTTTGTTAACAGGGCCCTACTCTCGGTCTACTGTACGGTCTTTCGCGCCATGTTCCAAGGCGACTACTCGGAAGCTCGCTGTAACGAGCTGCTTCTTCCCAACGTCAAGCGAGATGATTTTCTACTCTTTCTTCGCTGTCTTTATCATCCAGCCGCCGCAGTCACAAAGGACACAGTTGGGGCTGTTCTAACTGTTGCGGATCAGTTTGACTGCAAATTTCTCATCTCGCAATGCGACGAGTTTTTGAAGAAGAATCAGCCGAAGACCGTGGAGGAGTTGAGAGCCGAGTGAAGCAGAATCGATTGACTTTTTTCATCTCTTTCCTTGAGAATTGCCAATGCCTTCTCAGTTAATCTCTCTGACTGTCGGTGCATCAAAAAGATGCGAAGGGCTGGATTTGAGCCTCAAGACGGAGCGAACGGAGCCGATGATCGAGCGAATTAGTATTGTCGTGAGCATCGCTGATTCGAGGATCTCGCCAAAGTGGCAATGCCTGGCAGATATCATTGTCGTGCTCAATACGGGCCCGGTTCAGAACAGCGAAACATCTTCCACCGTGACGTTCAGCGCATCCACGCGCGAACACCTTGTGTGCGTCATCAACAAGGAAAACGCTACGCAAGTGATTCGGCTTGCGGCCGTTTGTGTGTCTATCGAATTTGACGATGGCCGCTTCGCGTCGCAGTTTCCATTTGAGTCGCGAATGGCTCTTCGAAATCGATTAGCCGGATTCTCTTCACCAAGCGATGAACTCTTGCAATTCAAAGATCCACGAGCAGCGGCGGAGTTCAATTCCAACTGCCGGATTCTGCTTGACAACGCCAGACATCCAATTTATGTGAATCGAGAACTGTTGTCGGTCTACTCGACGGTTTTTAGAGCCATGTTTGAAGGCGACTTTGCTGAAGCGTCGGCTGAAGAGATTCGACTGCCGAACGTAAGTGAGGAGGACCTGCTTGTTTTCCTTCGGTGCCTTTATCATCCAGCGCAACCAGTCACGAAGGACAACATTTATTCGGTTCTCAAGATTGCGGACCAATTTGACTGCAAGGTTCTTCTGAAATCGTGTTCGGACTTTCTGACCAAGAACATTCCAATGACGACAGAAGAGTTCAAAATTTACGTTGAGTAGTGTGAAGTGGCGCGTTTGAAAGAGCCACTGAAGGAAATCCTCTCTAATGCTCCTCAAAAAACACTTGCGGAATTGTTGAACCCCGAATGGATTGAAAAACGAAATGCTGCAACGGTGGCTGCTATTCATCGTCAAGCCTTTGAGACTTTCAAAGAAAGCGCCTCAAATGCAGGAGTTATCCGTGTTCAAGCTGTCGATGAAGAACTGCATCCAAGGCATGGAAGGTGGGGTCACGGGCATTGGCGGCATGGCATGGGCAGGCCCTGATTTCAATCGAATTTTTACCTTTTTGTCCTTCTGTATCGCCTTGAATAAATCCTCGAGAAAACTTTTTTTTCTCACAATCAGTGTAGAGCCTCGTTGTCGAGGAATTCATAAGCGGCGACTACCGCTCAACTGTCAGACGTCACTGCCTTCCGGTTGCCAGACGCTGACTGATAAGAAGCCTACTGATCGATTTTCATTCGTCATAAGCGCAAAGGAGGGTTTTCCTGACAGCGCCCACTTTCTACTACTCGGGGCCCGCACATACTTTCAACGATGACTTCCATGGCGCATTTCTTTGATTGTATCTACGTCGGTCAAATTCATAATCATAAATTTCTACGCTTTATGATATTTCGCTCCATGGTTCATCCAGAAACCTATGAGTTTGGTCTAAGTGTTGTTGAAACTCCTCCCTCTGATGATTGGAGGTGTGTTGTCACCCTCACCTGGTGCTTAATTCGAGCTCACGATCGGCGGAGTTGTGAATTGACCTTCAATCCACATGTTATGACTCGAAGAATTGAAGGACTTTGCATGTTTTGCACGACGAATACGCCATTTAATTGTTTTCTGGTCATTGAAGAGAGATCTGCGTCAAGAGAAGCCTGCCATTGGAGCCCTTGGCTAAAGGACCAAGACGATTCACGGATCCGACCATCCGAGTGGAACCAGCAGCTAGTTGTAAGCTACTGTTTGAAGATTCGGCGGAACCCATATATGCGAGCCGGGATTTATTGAGCGTCTACTGCAATGTATTTCGGACTATATTCGAGGAGGACTTGAGAGAAAAACATGCGAATGAAATTCTGCTGCCCAAAGTGAATCGTGAGCACTTTATTGACTTTCTTGGATGTCTCTATCTTCCATGCGAACCACTTTCAAAGGAGAATGTCTTTCCCGTTTTATCAATAGCGAATCAGTTTGATTGCAAAGCGCTTCTGGCGCAATGTGAAGCATTTCTCAAACAACAATTACCACAGACAGTCGATGACTTCAAGACTTACATCTTTTATGCAGATCGAGCCTGCTTTGACAATCTTGTTTCAACGGCGATTAATTCAGCTCCACCAAATGTGTTAGTCGCCTTTTTGGATCCGGAATGGAATGCGAAACTTCGTCCACAAACATTAGTGGAGATTCAGTCGACGGCTTTTAAAAAACTTTCAAGCGTTGTCAAATAATTATTTCCCAGAGCATAGGTACTTCTACGACAATAAACCGCTATTCAGTGTTCACAAATTCATGAAATACCCCTCTCGAGTATTAAAATTTCGTATTGTTGCTTGACTGGGGCCACGGTCATTGGAGACATAAAGATCTTGAATCTTGAAGTATTGCTGTCTCATTGATCGTAGAGTGAAACGCAACAAGCGCGGGAGAGGGAGAATCATGCACGCAAGCAGAAACGTTATCACTCACGATCGACTTCCCTGCCCATTGACTTTTCTCGCGGGTTGGCGCTTCAGTGATTTCTCTTTCTTTTCAGCGTTTCATTTTGTTGCTAGGAAAAAACTTTTCAAACTGCGCTCGCTGCTCTACTGATAATCAGAAAATCAAGTTTAAAAAAACTTTTAGAGATGACTGCTCAATTAGTTCTTCTAAAAGTTTACGAGGAGAGTCAGTGCCAGTGGTTGAAGTTAAGGCTGAATGCAGAGCAAGATCAGAACCAATTAGTCACTTTTCTTCATGCTGACGCTGACCTGTCGAAAGTTTCATCAAGTTGGAATTGTCATGTTGTTTATTCTGCTGTTTACGACCTCGGAAAGGGAGTGAATTACGCGCGTTCATCACATGGATATGGCTCTTTTACGTTCGATGCAACGCATCGGAAGCAAGAAGTGTTCCGACACAGCATGGCTCCAATTTATCCCGGTGCGCGCAAGCCTCAAATTCATTGTCTCTACGCGTCTGTAGCATTGAATGATGGAAAATTTTCTGCACAAGTTTCGACCGACCTAGTCGTGTCACTTCATGATACAGTCAAGCGCTCCAAATTTTTATTCGACAACGATCCGCTGCAGGATTACAAGGCAGCAGAGGCATTTAAGAGCGATTGTAAAGTGCTATTTACGGACAGCACTGAACCAGTTTTCGTGAATCGAGAACTACTCTCTGTTTACTGCAACGTTTTCCGCACAATGTTCGAGAGCGATTTTGTTGAAGGCGGCGCCCAAGAGATTTCTCTCCCAAACATTCGCAGGGAAGACTTTCTCGCTTTTCTTCGTTGTCTCTATCATCCAGTGCAACCAATAACGCAGAAGAACGTTTTTGCAGTCCTTGCCATTGCCAACCAATTTGATTGCAAAGTTCTTCTTCAAGCTTGCGATGAATTTCTGCAACGAGTGATGCCGATTACGGTAAACGACTACAAGCTATACATTGAGTCATGCGAGCGGGCGCAGCTCACTGATTTGGTGAAGGAGGTCATTGAAAAAGCTCCTTCTGAAGTGCTGGGAGAGCTGCTGAATCCAGAATGGTTCAAAAAGAGACCTCAAACGACGATCGACATCGTTTTGCAAATCGCGTTTCAACAATTTTCCGTTTCGCCAGGCGGCTCAAGCAATAACCAATCCGAAGAATAAGCGCAAAGTGAGCGTCGTCGATTAGAGTCATTGTTTTCCTTATTTTACGTGTCTCCTTTGCGATTTAATGTCCCTAGATCTTTATCTGAGTCTTTACTTGCACCCACGTATTGTATTGTGTAAAGATCTTGAGTAGATTTAAAAAAGAAACATATTCTTCAGTGTTTACAAAGTCAAATACTCTCATAGGACATCCTTTGACAAAGTTGTTATAGCATTGTCAAACGAAGAACAGGCGATGATGGTATTCCAGGGAATGAGATCCTCGCATCGATGCATGTCTGCGAGTTTGGTTCTGCTGTCAAGATGGTTGGATTCGTTAAATCTGAAAACGGCGAACAGTTCAATAACGTTGACGCCACTTTCCGTAGATGAAGGAATTTGCAGTTTCGTTGAAAACTGAACAACATCGACATCGTAAAGATTTGAGTAAAGATTTGCGCATTCGAGCTGTTGTCGCAGCAGCTGAAACCTAAGCTTTCTATCAAATTTCTTTTGCTTGAAATAAAATCTTACGAAATAGCAGAGCGTTTCAATACGACAATGTGAAGAGTCCAACCAGGTTCAGAAATGCAAGTGCTGGTGGTCGTCGACGTCGTAGTCGCTGCGGATGTCTGGAAACAAGTGATATGATGGAATTGAGCTGAATTTTATGAGAAACTGTTAGGAAAAAGCCGCTGCTGTCGCAGTGGTTCGAAGGTTCATTACAGAAGCCAGTACAAAGTTGGTAATTTTAATAAAGAAGTACCTACTTGTGTTCGAACCGCCATTGTCGTCGTCGGACTCTCGTGGATGTTGTGTTGACGGTCGATGAAGTGGTTTCTCGATATCCTTTTGATTATAAGGCTTTCAATTGGGATGGTCCCACGCGTCATACGGCTTTATACTTCATCTGGTTGTTGGTGATGGGGTCGATCAGATCGGTTACGCATGCTAACCAGTAGGGCTGGCTTTCGGGATCGAAAATCGGGATTTTCGGGATTCGGGATAATCGGGATTTTCAACTTTCGGGATTTTCGGGATTCGGGATTTTCGGGATTTGGCGTTTTCGGGATTTTCGGGATTCGGGATTATCGGGATTCCAAAAAATCGGGATTTTCGGGATCAAATATCTAAAAAGCGCCCGCTTCAAATATACACGCTTGCAAAATGCTCTGTCATAGAAAGATAGTTTGCCAAAATTCCTTTTTTTACAACTGCCGGGTCAGATTAGAGAGCATTGCTACAACAATTCAAAACGTCTAATCTCCTTCGACGTCGTCCAGAGGCAAAGGTATTAAGACATCCATCCCAGATGTGCGCCTTTCTTGTTTGCAGTCAATAGAAGGCAGGCATGCGAGGTCCAAGACAGAGTTTGTTGTAAGCTCCGACAAAAAGATACAATTTGGCAAGCAATTTTGGTCTCCCATTCCAGACTTACTAGCTGTGAATAACGATAGGCAACAATGCCTGCCCAGATGATCCTACGTGTGATATGAACGAAATTTGTGAAGCCAAATCGAGCCCATAATCGAAGCAAAATCAAGAGGAAACTCCATGCGAGTGAAAAAGAGTTGTTGCGCGCGATAGCGCGCGCGAAAATTTTCTCTTACAGTACTTGAAAACTGCGATTTTCGCTTTAGATTTCGGGATTGCTCAGACTTTCTATCGGGATTGTCGGGATTCGCGATTTTCGGGATTTTAAATTATCGGGATTTTCGGGATTCGGGATTATCGGGATTCCCAAAAATCGGGATAATCCCGATTTTTCGGGATCGGGATCGGGATCCCGACCAACCCTACTAACCAGCTCTTTTCCGCTACACTAGATTCCGTCCATAATAAGGTTTCTGAAACTATGTACCTATTTGCAAGAGAAAGGTTATGGATTGACCTTAGAAAAGTGAAATTCGTCTCTGTCGTAAAGAAACGGCCCAACGTCCAAGTTTATTCTATGACGTCGCTCTCAGCTATCTATGAGCCTGCAAAGGAGGGCAGAGAATCAAAATTATCAGTAGATGAATAAAGAAATGTTTGACAAGGAATCAATAGGGGGGCGCGAGAGGAGAAGACGAGGGTCTCGGGTCTTGTGTCTTGGAAAGAATGAGGCCGTCTCGTCTCCTCCCAGTGATGTTTCAATCACGCCATCTGCATGGAAATCACCACGTCGTTTGAAGACTGTGGGAGATCTCGGATATCGGCAATCGAAAGCCGATAACTCGCACGTTTGTATCCAGAGCATCGGTGTTTTAGTTTGAGCACGCCTATGTTGGGTGGTCGAGAGATGCTTTCGACTCGTCGCAAGCCTGCGATGTGTATCGGTGAACGTCACGTCAAAAGTGGCGTCCTACTCCTTCCCCGGAAAGATATTTGACTCAAAAGTGCCACGCTATTGTAATCCAAGGGTCTTGACCAAAATAATGATACAGGGTTGACAGGAAGAACTCTGAAGAGAACTAGCTGTTTTGAGAAGCGAACTCACTTCTCATTCGTAAAAGGAGGCAGAAACAGTGTTTATTCGAATGTCTGTGAATGCAGAGCTCGAGGAGCATATTCTAGCTTCTCGTCTGCTCTGCCTAACCTTTGTGCTTCTGCGATCTAGCGTGCTTCAAGCATATCAAAAACCGCTCGTGCCGGTCCCTCATAAGGAGAAAGATGGCGAGCTGAATTATTTTCTGATTTTCCTATCCGTCTGTACATGCTCTCACTTATGTCAATAGTTTTTATTCTGTCATGCGCGAGGTTGATTAAGGTTGCTGCCAAGAAGGGACGACTTCAAAACTGCCTCCACAGGAGACCCCACTGAAATAATGTCCAGAGTTAGCAAAAAAAGGAGACGTAAAATCACAAAAGAAAGAAAAAGTAAAATTTCACCTTTCGCTCACCGGCCTTGTCCATTTCTTCCCTAAAGAGCTCGCTGGAGAGTTTGTTCAGCCTGCCGATGGTTTTATGCTTCTTCAACATTGCCTGCAATTTATGTGTTAGTCTGAGGCAAACAGCAGCAGAGGATGAAGCGGAAAACCAACCTCCCAGACGGCCTTCGTCACGGCGTCCCTCTTCGGCGTCTTTGCCTCTTATTGTTAGCTCCTTGTGATCTTCGAAGAGCTTCTTGCTCATTGCGTAGAGGCTCTCCACAATCTGCAGTTGCACGCATTATTATGAACAAACACCGGCGGGGAATGAACCAGGTTCTAGTTTTCTCTTTCTCGTCTTTTGGAATCAATAAAAGCATGTGGGCAATGCAGGCGGGGGCAAGACACAAACAGCGGGAGAAGGTCGAAATCTTGAGCAGTGTGATAGGCGCAAAGACGATCGAAGAATACGTCTGACAAGCATAATCCGAAGGAATGTTTTGCAGCGATATGGCTGGTGGCGTAAGTCTGATTCAATTGAGACGCTCAACGTTGAGTTGCTGATGCATCATTTCCAATTGCGTAGAAATTACTCGAACGACGACAAACTTTGAACGTGGAAATTGAGGCGGTCGGCGGTATGTACTCGAGCGTCGAGCGACGACGTTGATTGGTGTTAATCTTCCAGTTGAGGGGCATTTGAAAGCTTGAAGAAGAAACGCGATGGCGAAGCATTGGCGTCTATGCCCAATGAACTTCTTATAAGGACTTTCACCTCAAACATCAAGTGTCCATTACTTGTGCGTACAAAACAAAGCACGAGACAGCGCGAAAGAAGGCAGAATCAAAGCGACTGAGCCATTATGGGACCGACGACGAGAAAGGTCCCTCTACCTGATGACCTAAAAGCGCCTTCGAATCGATAAGTTCGTATCATCACGTCCACTCGCGTCACCATGCATTCTCATCGACATCTTGGTTTTTCCAAAGGGCCACTCACAATCAGTGCGAAGCTGGGCTAGTTGCCCTTGTAATCGATAGGGTTGCTGTTGCGAATGTTGTGAGGATCAGCGTTTCTGTTTCTGTGGGCACGGCAGGAAAGAGAAGGGAAGGAGGACGATTGACACGGGCAGCTCTGGATTCAGGAAAGTCACTGCCAAGAAATGTGACGTTGCCCCTGTTTCGCTGATTTGTGTGGTGCCCAAAATCCACGATCAAAGGAGGCAATTATCGCCTGATTGTGAGTTTGATGAAGGTGTCCGAAATCATTACCAGTGTCGGACGATTGCCAGGCGAATTAAATGAAGCCATTATTAGTGAAGTCGATGTTGATGTCAGATCGATATCAGCCATCGGAGGGAAAAAATCATTTCTGTCATAAAGAAACGGCAAATTGTGCAGGTCTATTCAGTGGCGGCGAACAAAGCTATCTACAATATTAGCCTGTAAAGAAGAACTGGTTATTATCAGAAAGAGGGGATATTAGCCTGTAAAGAAGAACTGGTTATTATCAGAAAGAGGGGAACAGACAAATGTTGGTGAAAGAATCAATAAAGGCATGCGAGAGTAGGAGACAGGCACCTTGTGTCTCCCACCGCCGAAAGAATGAGGTCGCCTCTTCTCCCCTCAGAGGTGATTCAATTACGTCATCAACATGGAAACATTACATAACTTCTCTGTCAGTAGCGAATTCTATTGACAATTATGGTCCATCGAGAGAACTACTCATGCGTCTGCATCAATTTTTAAGGAACGTGCAAAACATAACCTCACAATCAATGACAGCATAAGACGAGTAGACCTTGATGATACGAGAACTTTTGTCGTTTGATCGTTTACTTGGCAACGACGAATTAAACGCGATGCACTCGATGTTGCGCGAGCCTCTTAAGATGGTTTGTTCCAGAAGGGTAAGAGAGAAGGAGCCCGAGCAACCGGCTCTCAGGTTCCCCTCCCGCTACTGTGAGTTTGACAATTAGTAATGAAATAGGCGAGTTTGTGATGAATGATGGCAGTCAATGGAAAAAAGAAACGTCAGCCACGTTATATGTACAATGAGCCACGCCCATCGGAATTCTGGGCTCGTGTTTCATAACGCTGACTGATAAAGATATTGATTGAGCTTTCTCCATCACTCGGCGTCGTCTCACTGGCTTGCCTCACTTCTCATTCTGTTCTATTTTGATGGCGGACGTAAATGCTCCATTTTCGACATCGTTCCTGAAGGAGTCATTAAAACTCACAGTTTTCTTCAATTCGGATCATAACACGATTGAGTTTTTGATAGCTGTTGTTGGTCAGCCGCCCGACGCCAGTTGGCGTTTCGTTATCAAGCTCGCAGTTTGTTCCATTAAATATCGTCACGACATTTCTTCCAGCAACGCATGCGAATTTACTCTGGATCGTTTCACCACTCTCGAGAAGAAATTGGAATCGCAATCCAAACATGCTACTTCTTTTTTTTATTTCTTTCACACGTCTTGTATAACGGCCTTTGTTCTTTTGAGAAACAACATCGAGGGCTATTTTTGATGCCGTGTTGCTCACAAACAGCCTGGCAAAGAACATCGATTAGCACCCAGATCGATTCCATTGGTGCGCAAATTCTTACTAAATTCGCTTCAACTCAGGTTTCTTATTCCTCTTCAACTTTTTTATCCCCCGAGTTTGTAATTTTGGATTGTTATTTTTTGCAGCAAACATGCCTTCTCACCTTATAATGTTGCATCGAGGAGACCTGTGAGTGGCTGACACTGCGCCATCACGAAGTAGCAAAATCCTATTCGCGTGCGCATTTTGTTTCTGTCGAAGTGGACGATTTAAAAGTTGTGCCGAACTGGTTCTCCAACGTTACGGCGGCGGCTGTGATAGACGAGGGTGAGGGAGGAAAATACGTGGAACAAAAGGTTGCCTCACGTCGCAGCTTTATACTCGACAGTACGCATCACGAACATTCTGTGATGACCTTGGATTCAAGTGGCACGAATGGACGACCTGCTCCACGATGGATTTGCTTGTGTTTATCCATTGAACTCAACGACGGACAATTTTCCTCGCAAATACCCGTCAAAGAAACGGTCGCGCTCCGTAATCGTGTGCAAGACGAAAACTCGTCGGTCGACAAAACTCATAACCATCTGCAAGATTCATCAGCTGCTGAGACGTACAAGAGCGATTGTCGGGTGAAATTGGCGGACAGCGACGAGCCTGTTTTTGTCAATCGTGAATTCCTCTCTATTTATTGCAAAGTGTTCCGCACCATGTTCGAGAGTGACTTTTCCGAAAGTGGAGCAAAGGAGATTTCACTTCCGAAAGCAAAAAGAGAGGAATTCCTGGCATTTCTTCGTTGTCTCTATCATCCCGTACAGCCATTAACGAAGAAAAACATCTTCACCGTTCTTGCCATGGCCGATCAGTTTGATTGTACGGTGCTCCTCATGGCGTGCAACGATTTCTTGAAGCGCTGTATGCCGATCACAGTCTGTGACTATCGACTCTTCATCGAGACCTGCGAACGTTCGCGCTTTAATGAGTTGATAATAGAAGTTCTGGACAAAGCTCAAGCAGAGACGTTGGCGGAGCTGCTGAATCCAGCCTGGTTTGAAAGTCGCAAAGAAGAGACGAAGAAGGCCATTGTGAGAAACGCTTTTACGAAGCTCTCGGTTGACGGAGGACGCACTGAGGTAGAAACATTTAAAACCTTTCGATCTGCCTAAGTAGCCGCTGTTCTTCTGTGATTGTTGTTTTGGCAACACCGATTAATAAAATCGATTTAGTAAAAAAAGCAATAGCAAAACGAGTGCGCATAAGGGAAGGACACTTAGTCGGTGTGGTCTTTCGGAACTGGACTATGACCATAAAATTGTCAGCATGGGTGGGAACCAGAGCTGTGCGAGATCTCGAATCTCGGTCTCGAATCTCGGTTTTTTCGGACCGAGATCTCGAAATCTCGAATCT
>JAQIXL010002657.1:0-12371 GCA_034700245.1 Poikilolaimus oxycercus | reverse complement strand
GAAACTCTCGTGCCATTTCGTGTTGTTCTTGCATAATGCTAACTGTTGCGACTCAAGATCGAAGGTCTCTAAGTTGCCGCTATTCGTCACAACTTCTAGCCAAATCGGTCACACTCAACGACTGCGACGTGGAAAAAGGCAGTAGTTCAGCGTCTTCGACCACCTCCTTCTAGCAAGATTTCAAGATTTCAAGATTTCAAGATTTTATTTCCCAGGGATCAAGGCTGTACGCCTGCTGGGCACGGGGAAGACGAGGCTTGGATCCCCCCCCCAATCCACGGCGCTTGACAGACAGACATCTTTGCCGCTGCGGCTTTACCTCGACGACGTCATAGCGCCTTCACCCTTAGTTCTTCGCCTTGAACTTTTCAAGTACGAAGAATTGACAATATTTCTCCGCGTTTTGCCCTTCAAGGATTCAGGTTCAACCGAGCCAAAAACTACGTTTCAAATTTCAGGTGCTTCAACAAGTTGCGATTATCAGCTATTCGACGAAGATCCTCCACAATGGCGTCAAGGCGGCTTCGTCTTTGCTCCCCTCTCGTCGATAAATGGCGACAACACTCAAACTTATTTGCCGAACCAAAACTGTGAATGGACCGTTGAAGTTCCGAAGAACTTTACAATTCGAGTGGTCATCAACGGTGTTTTTGTTGATGTCGGCGACACATTCGAGATTAGCGTTGACGGAGAAGTTGCGGAAACGTAGATTATTATTATTCTGGTTTGGAGAAGTAACAAAAATAATGCAGAAACACGGAGACTTATGCTTGGAAGACAGTGAGCATTCGTTTTGAAACAGACCGTGCCATCGGATCGGGAGGCGTCAACTTCCTTTTGGAATTAATCAGTAATCTGGATGTTATAAAGTCTAAAGTGTTTAGGTTGTGACTGCTATTTGCAAAGCGATTTTGAAAAGTTCTTGGACGACGACGGATCAGAAGTGCTGCTATTCCCTAGCAATAACTTCACAGAGGGAATTTATGCCACTCAGTACTGCCCAAATATTAGTTGCACTTACATTGTAAGCCTTCTTTTTTTGTTTGATAATATCAAGCGCAGAGACATTTCTCCACGGACCTAATGCTCGCCTTTGCCAACTTTGATTTTCCTTACCGGGACGGTTGGCTCGTGGAGATTTATAATGACACGACCCAGCTCATAAAGTTAAGCGATTTTTTTTATCGCGACAACTTTTCAGTTCAACAGAAGAATGGGCTAAAGGTTGGCAAGCGAACAGCTGGTGGCTTCCAGGTCCCACAATTCGAGTTGTCTTCAGCACACCGCTGTCAAATACGTCAATTTACCCTTGGAAACAATCTTATGTTGCTTTCACAGCAGTTCCTGGTTTGTCTCTTCCTTTCCTTACATGAACTTACTTTTTTATTGTAGGGCTTGAGCCCGAAGAAATCGTGAACATTAACTTACCAGAAGGCGAGGCGCTACTTTTGTCAGCTAGTAATTGGCCTCTTGGCACAACACTGCAATTTGTCAACTTAAAAAATATCTCAAAGTTGGACATTGGCTACATTCAAATGGCGCATACCACACGCTTCTGCAGTCGATTTTTCTTCCTAACAAGTTACATTTGGCTTGAGCTTCGAAAGTAGTTCAAAGACGTGCTTGTCACAATCGTTATGCCGTGATGCATTGGGAGATGCGACTCGGAAGCGTCAAGTTCAAAATAATTGCGTGGAAAGTCTAGTTGTAAGTCGTTTGTATGAAGGCAAAACTTACTGCTGTTATACAGAATCAAATGAAAGACATTCCAATAATGCGCGTCTCGGTATGTTGCGTTCGCAAAGACGATGAAGCCTTCGTTGTTCCTCTGTTCAAGTCTTGCCACCATTTCCGGATTAGCCGTCGTCTCATGAAGAGTCACTTTATCCTCAGGATGGTTTGCAAGATACACTTGAATGCCGCTAAATGAAGAACCCTCCACTATCAGAACTTCGAGAAATGTATGAGACGCCTAAAGTTCGATTTTCTAGGATTATTCTTACGTGAATAGAAATGGTGCAGACTTTGGGAACACTAGCTAATGGATAGTTGAAACTGTAGACATGAAGAAGGCTTCCCTTCATTGTAACACTCAAATCGCCCTCGCAGACAATATCTTGTCTGGCATTGACCATTAGAAGATTTATAATAGAAAACAACAAGAAAGATGCTGCATATGCCATCCAGGACGTCACCGTGTCGCAGCACTCAAAAGGCACTAAGGCGGAACTCGCCTCGAGAAGCAAAACACACTTAAACCGCTTATAAGCCAGCAAAGCGTTCGTCTGGGTAAAAGACGTCGGGCGAAATTGTCTCGCCCTTTCCGACCATAGTTCAGTTCAAAGTTCTTCACGGTCTCGACGCAAGCTACGGTTCCCCAGAAATGCTTGGCGTCTGGGTCAGGACGTTTACCACAGAGAGCACGGCAGTCGTCTTCGGCGGCTCGGACTTCTGTAAGAATTTTCTTCTCAACCACTTGGATCGTAGATAGATGCTTACGTCCGGAATATCTCGCATCCCAAAGGGGATCGCAAGCAGGAAGAGGATAAGTTTTCTCGACTTTTCTTCGTTTTTCAAGTAGGGAAAAAGTTGGCAGCCGTAGCCGCGAGAATAGGGGAGTAAAGACAAGCAGATGTAGCCTCATCTGAAATTGACATGAAAAGCCACACTTGTGAAGAGGCGGCAGCACTATAGGCTTTTATAAGCACTTCGAGGATCTTAGTCGAGAATGAATCGGCTTGTTGGGGGAGAAAGTATTTGAAAGCGCCGATTGAATGCCTTTTTCTTGCCCAACTCTGGTGATCGTGACCGTTTTGGGTGGAAGATGCTGCCGCAAGAGACGCAGGCGGTTTTTCGTCTTGGGCTGCCTTAAACAAACGCCCTCTGCTGTGGCACGACGTGACAACAGAAGTGCATTTCTATTTGTATTTTATGTAAGTGCAGACAGAAGTCCGTGCACAGGGGTAGAGATGAATGAGAGGACAAGAGACACAAAGCAACCGACAAGGCCCTCGTCGTCAAGGTAGAAAACCTTAGAAAACCACATGGGAAAAAGTGAGGAAAGACCTTATTGTTAGTCTCTCTTACTCTCCTCTCACAATTCTTGTCACCCAATGCGTCTCATTCTCATTTGCAAACACATCATGAGACTATTTATGATCAACAATGGCACATTCAAGGATGCACCGACATCTTGCGAGTTGAGAGCTCACAATCAGAGTTTCCATTCAAAGAGCATTCATTAGTCCTGGATAGTTATTCCCTCTGGCGGCGGTATTTCGACAACCGAACAACGGCAGAGTAACGTTTGCGCTACCGCCGGACAAAACTCATCACCTGGTTCTACAAAAATGAAGATGAACCGCATTTGTTAAGAGTGTAAATAGTCGAGTCTTGACACCTTTGAAGCTCACGGATTTTATCTTTCTTGTTGGCAGGTTGCAAGCATGAGACGCCTCCCCAATAGTGTTTAGCATCTGGATCGGGTCGTTTTCCGCAAAGATCACGACAAGCTTGTTCCACTTCGCGTACTTCTGCAAAATCCAGTTAAAATGCAATTATTATAAAGAGAGATAGAGAAATTATAAGTCATACTTAGTGAGTATTTTATTTCCCACTTTGGATTGCAAGCTGGAAGGGGGTAGGTCTTCTCAATTTGTCCCGTGTAGTTCACCAGCGAGCAGAGGGTGCCCGTGGTCGTCGCGAGGAGAGCGGCGAAGACGAGCAGACGCAGCATCGTCTGAACGGTCAACGATCAAGTTAGCGAGAAGAGAGAAAGCTGCGAGTGTGGTCGGAGCAACGGCATTGCGAGCTTTTATTGGGGTCTTCTTCATGTGGTCGACCTTGGTTGAAACGGGATTGATTGTTGTTGCTAGAAGGAGGTGGTCGACGACGCCGAACTAGGACCTTTTTCCACGTCGCAGTCGTTGAGTGTGACCGATTTGGCTAGAAGTTGTGACGAATAGCTGCAACTTAGAGACCTTCGATCTTGAGTCGCAACAGTTAGCATTATGCAAGAACAACACGAAATGGCACGAGAGTTTCAAAAGTGTCAATCATCTCATGCTCGGTTTCTAAGCCTTGCATCCCCCTAATAAGACGCTGTGCAAGAGAAATGAAATGCTTGGCCAGGAAGAACCACACGCGACACTCTCCGCCTTCCTTCCTCATCGCCCAAGAGCATTGTCCATTGTCCACGCGATGGCGTGTGCCTTGGTGATGATGTTGACTAGGCCCCGCTTCCCTTTGTGGCTCTTCCAAAAATGAACTTCGTCGTTACAGTGGGCGGCCTTGTTCCAAGTTGTGGCACACCCCCTTTTATTCCCGCGTTCATAACAATTTGAGGGAGTGCAGGCTTCATCGCGTCCTTTTCGTCTCCTCCTTCCGCTTTCGTGTTTTCTTCCAATCTCCCAAATATGTCTTCCTGTTCTTCTTCCTTAAAGAAATTTCCAGAACCTCCGCAAAGCTTCTTGTCGTGTGTAGCCTCATTGAGGAAGTGGCGGAAGGCGACCAGAAGTCTTTTCATGTTATCAACTCATTTGCTCTCCACTACAGTGAGTGTCGAGTCGCCGCCGAAAAGGGGGCGCCCTTGGGAAATCTCAATTATGCACTCGGAGAGAGTGGCGGCTGGTCGACTTTTGCCCCTTTCCCCATCCAGAAGTCTCGAGTGGCCTTTTCCGGCACGCAATTCGACCTTCTTCGTCATGATATTCGAGAGTGCGTCGATCCCTTCTTCTTTTTGCTATTTCCACGAAGACCTCTCCATTCCCTTTTCGCGGTAAGGAAATTTGAGGAGCAGCCTAGAGACTGCGCGGTCTTCTTTCTCCAAGTGATGCATGCACATTTCCTCCACTCGCTTCAAGATGAGCGTGGGCGCCGACGACGCGCTTCTCGGTGCTGAATAGTGGAAGGAAATGCTTTCATGCTACGCTCGCGGAACTTCAAAGACTCGCGATAAAGTCGTCACGAGGAGGTATTTTTTCTCAGAAAAGTAATTCCCTCAAAAATCCAGAGATATGGAATGCGTGGAGCTGTTTTCGTCAAGTTGGCGAGGAGAACATCAAAAGCGTTCGTGGTCGAGGAATATCACCTGTCGTTTGAAAAGACAAAGTCTGAATGGGCATGACGAACTGAGTGAGCATGAGAGTAAGAGTCGGGGCAACGTGCCGTTCGCTTCTTTTCTGCGCTTCATTCGAGTTCACGGTCCTCGGTCTCTCATCTGCTATGGTTGATAGAAATCTTCTAAACGAAAACTCCAATGGAGATGTCAAATGAGTCCCGGGACTCCTACGTCAACCCCCACATTTGGACGAGTGGGTGGTCATTGGCTTTTCATCTCTCTCTCCTTCATTCAAAGCATTCGATCCCGGAAGAAAGGCTAACAACCAACAACTTCTCTTTCAACCCATCCTTTCCCTATAAAAACCCCTTGAACATGGGAGAATTGGCATTCGTCGCACGCCACTTCGTGTGAACGGCGCGAAGAAGAATTTTCCCAAGGCCTCCTCCTTCGCTCTTCGTGCACCCCGGCCACTCGACCAAGGAAGAGAAAGAGGAAGAAGAGAGAAGGCGACGAAGAGGAAAAGAAAAAGACGGATATTCATTTTGTCTCCTTGTTTTTCGCTCGCACGCGTTTTGTGTGCCGCGCCGCCTTCTTCGCATCTTGGCCGTCGTCGTCGAAGGCATCTCGGCGAGAAGAAAAAAATGTCTTTGAAATAGAATTGCCTCACGCCTGAATCGTCTTCGCCTTCAGATTCTCTTTCTCCTCTCTTTCTCAAGTTATCTTTGAACCGACGAGTCGCCTTTGCGTGCTTTGGCCTGTTGACATTTCTCGATGAAAAGCAAGAAAAGCAATGTTTTACTCGGTCCTTACCCACGCTCCAGTTCCACCTGCCTCTCGGCTTGGTGTTCCATCGACTTCAGACTAAAAATGTTCGTCTCCTGCTTGCCCCCGTTCGCGCCTCCTCCTCCTTAGCACCATGAAGCCGTCTAGCAACCGACAAATGAAGGCCTTCCAACAAATTCCACTTGATGCGAGGTGCCATTTCCTTCACAGACTGGCGGAGCATTTGTCGCCATCTCGAGCCAAGACTGACTTGGACGTTCTTCCGATTCTAGTTAGAGTCAAGGAAGGCTGTTGTGCGAGTGGATTGGATCTTGTTTTTCTTCTCCTCCTTCGTCGTCAAATTATTTGCCTCGTCGCCTGTCTTTTGTCTTCTTCTTCGAGGACCAATTGGTCGAATGCCCAATCACGCATGCACTTTCTTCTTATTTCGCTGCTGCTGCTTCTTCTTCTTCAAAAACGAAAAGAGAACAGTGGTCTCTGGATGTGCAGCTAAAGTTTAAATGGGCGGGCCGACAAAGCTAATCTCGCCGACATTTTTCATTTAAGAACGGCACAAAGATCACGAACTCTGCTTGAAGTCGAATCTCCCCTTCTCAATCTCCTCGACCAGACATCTTCACTTGTTCCGTTTGCTAGTCCTATTTTCTTCTTACTGTTCCTTCTAATCCTTCTCGATGAAAGAAGTATCCCTCCCCTCTCCGAGAGACGCTTCGCTTCCTCTTTTTTGTTTCCACGCCGATTGGCTAATTGCAGCCTGAGACTCGACGTGCCTCAGATGAATTCACGCGACGAACGAAGACCCGCTGCTCCCCTGGCGCTTTTCAACTACATTTTCAAGCGACACGCGAGTCCCCCCACTTTTCCTTTGAAGTCTGTCTCCCTCTAAGAGACTCGCGTTGTTCGTCAAAGAACGTTGTCGGCTTCTTTCTCTCGGAGAACGCCTTTCATGTCGCATAAAGGTTGCCAGCGCCTTGAAGAGGAAAAAGGTTCAGAAAAGAGGCTCGGCGAGGCGAAAGGCAACCTCGCGCTTGCAGAGTTTGCGCCGCCTGCAGCCTCCTCGACGGCGGCGAGCCATGAACCCCGATAATGAGCCCGAATGGCCAAGCCCCAGTAGTGGACTTGGACTTGCCAGCACTTCCTCGTCCTCCTCTTCCTCACTCTTTGGAAGTCCAATTGACTCCTATTCTCTTTCTTCTCTCAACTCAAAAATCCCCAAGTCGTGCGTGATTTTCGATCCTCCCACGGATTATATGAGGAGGGCTTCGTCCCTTCTTCCTCCGATACGTCCGAAGATTAGAAGCCCCCTCGCGTGTGCTCGCTGCTCGATCTTTGCGCCTCAACCCGCGCGGCAGACGAACGACGAATTCATTCTTTCGGAAAACAACAATGTTTTTGTTTGAGGCCAACGAGGATTAGAAAGCTTTACCTCAGAATCGTCGCGTCTTTTTCAATCCATGAAGTCACATTGCTTTCACGATTCCTTATTGATATTTACCCTTGAGAGGACGTGACTGAGAGAAGGAGTCTAAGATCGTGAAATGAGACCTTTCGGACCCTCCCACGACCTGCCTCGCCATGATCCATAATTGCTCGCGCACGGAGTAACACTCGGTCTTTGAGAGTGCCGGGTTGGTCGGCACGGCATTCATGCCTTGAGGCTGCCTTCCCAGTTGAAAGAAGTTGAAAGCTGCAAGGCGTAGCCATTTGCTTCCCAGTCCGAGGACGACAACTTCATTCCTTTTCTCGTTAATGCGCCAATCTCCAAAACAAAATCGTCGATTCCAACGCTGGCTCTGGTGGCTGACTTCTCCTTCGTGACAACAAGTCCCGTTAAGACTAGGTTGGAGGGGGTCGTGGTGAAGAAAATTGGTTCTATGAGTTCAATTGAGCTTTCTTGCAAGCTCTCCACCTCGTGATCGGACTGGCTTGTACAGGTAAAGGCGGCAGTTTTCCGAAGTTCTTCCTCGTTCTTCCTTGAAACATCTTCGCGCCTGGTACGACATGAATGTTTATGCGCATGAAACTCCTCGCTCATCTCCACTTATTTGTCAGTCCTTGAACACTGGAGAAGAAGAGAATTCATGGCTCTTCCACACGCCACACCTGTTGATACGACGACGCTCTTCACTCTTTCCCCCCATCAAATTTTCATTTTCCTCTGCCGACGCGTGTCCAGAGCGTCGGCTTCATGCGAGGCGTCAAGCCGCTCTCCTTCCTCCTCCTTTTTTGCTTCCAGAGCTGAGCTTGTGAAGACTTCTTCTTTCTTTCTTCTGCATCGTCGATGTGTCCCTCGTTTGCAAGGAGCTTCTCTCGTGTTCCCGCGCTCCTCTCGTCCCTTCGTCCTCCTCCCTCCCTAACCTCTCATGAGCATAATTAGCGTTGTGTGCTCGTGCGACGAGTTCTGTTCTGCGTGCGACGCCGTGGATTTTTCCCGAGTTTTCCCGCCTTCACGCCTTTGACGCAAGACTTTGCATCATCTTTCAGAACGAGATCCGGGGCTTTGAGTGACGATGAGTGGTGGTCGGTCTTTGACACCGTCGAGATATGGAAACCGTCTTACCGTGCCTGCTAAGGCCACTCAAGTTTGTGCCTCTTACCAGGAAAAGTTAAAGGCTTCAGGTTCGACGTTCTTCCTCCCTCCAATTGCCACTCTTCCGAGACGAGAAGAAGTCTCCACTCGGCACGGCGACTAGCGTGATTGATGTCTCGGATTATGACTTGACCACGACGGGCTTCAACACTCCCTCCGCCTCGGCCCTCAATCTCTACACACTCATGGCCAGGTATCAAAGCGATCAAATTTGAAACTTAACTGAAACAGGTATCGATGTTGTTTTGGTCGGTGTCGCCTTCGGGTTGCTGCAGCGGTCATTGCCGTTTTGTGCATTTTGCTAGCTGTCATTGGTAAGTGAATCGATCAAAGAAGAAAGTCTTTCTTGCAGTTTTGTGTATGTTCCTAGTAGTCTCGGGCTCCATTGATCCGAAGCTCCAGGACGTCCTTACCGTGCCTCTGCTGCTCTCTTCTTTCTTCCAAGTATGCCATTCCTCAGGAGTTAAAACCTCTCCTTCATGTGGTGGCGTCAATATCCTTGCTTGTTGGAGTTCTTATGGATCGTCACTACTTGTTGTTGCCTTTCCTACTCAGCTGTGTAAGTTGAAAAATAACGCCATAAAAAGAAATGTTTAGGTGACAAACATGATGGGTTGGATGGGCATCGGCCTGGTGATGCTCGTGTCAACAAACCAAGTCAGCTCTTCCCTGTACCCGGTCTGCACGGCGATCACGATGGCCTTGGTGGCCCTTCATCTCTGGTTCCTCGTCATCGCCTCAATGACTTTTGTGCTAATTCGCGACAAGCGAAGATTTCGGTAAGAACAACCACTTTTATGTGAACAACTCATTTTTCCAATTTCAGAGGCGATCTCGATTTGTCGCAAACGTATGAAGAGGCCGTGGAACGCGTGAATAGCTCCTTCTTCTGATTCCCTCCTTGGCTCGATTGTATGTACAAAACCCCCAAATTCGGTGTCAGATCTTCATGTCGTGTGACAGATTCTAGCGGGTCAACATGTGGGCGGAATAAATGGTGCCCCATTTTATAAAACAGGGCACGCGCAAAGGAACATCAATTGAAAAAATCAACTAAATCAGAAGTACAACCGATCGTTGATGCAATGCCTCGCGCACGTCATAAATGATGGATCGTTCGTCGTTTGAGGTCTATCGACTTCAATGTGAAGCGCAGTTCTGTCACGATTTCGCCTCAATGAAGCTCGATTTGTGGCCGGATAGCTGACTCGTGCAGATCGGTCACTGATCAAATCTCTTAGAAGTTCTTGAAACTGAATCCTTCGACAGACACTCGCCTCAAATCGAACAACCAAATAGCCGATCTCCCTCTCCTTCTTTGCCCATTGTCGCAGAAACTTGCCAAGTCCGGTCATCGTGATTCCCGAAAGCGTCCTTATCTCAATTTCTTTAGCTGCTAATCTCAACAGCCAGGTGTCACAAATAGCCTTACTCTTGTTAACTAGGCTGATCCTTAACTTACCGGAGAGTAGAACTGTTGAATGAGTAAAGAACTCGAGGGTCAGCTCAGGCACTGGAACATCGTCCACCATCACTTCCTCAAGTGATGACAAACTGTCAAAAACGTCAAGAAGTTTGCGTTCGTTGAAGTGTTCATAGTAGACTGACATTCTCCAGGTTCGAGAAATTCTATCCAGCGCACCACTTTTTGGCTTAATATACCGAAAAGATGTGAGACTCCGTGGATAAGGGAGTCGGAAAAGTTCGTTGGTGAAAGTCTGCGCAACCAGGCGTCGCGGTTCAAAATAGCGGAAGAGGAGCGGGAAAAGAACGAGGAGACCTTGCTCCGACATTGTCTCCGACAAGAAAACAGCAACCGGAACGTCGAAGAAGCGCCGACGAGTATAGCGAAAGGTTCGATCACGGAAGTCGAGTCGAGTACAAGCCTCCGAGCGGCATTCCTCACAAGAGAACTTGAGGCCCTCTTGCATTCGATTTTGTTCTTGTTGCAGATGCTCAGCCTTACGAACCGCTTCATCCTCTCTTACACTTTGAGCAATCTCCGAAATGAACGAAAAGTAGAGAAAATGTCGCTGTGTCTGTGTGAAAATGATCCAAACATCGAGTTCGTGAAGCTTCCGAAACAATTCGGCAAACGACGTGATGTGAGCGTCGAGGTGGCGGTGTACACGATGAAGACGAACAAGATCCGAAGCATTGCAGAAAGAGAGAATCCAGTTGAGGAGCTCGGCAGGCAGAGCTAACAAACTCGCGACCATGTCTGTGCAAAAGAGTTTTATGTGTCTCATTAGTACAAAGGTCACGAATAATTAGCAGTTCCAACCTGAGCGGGCAGACAATCGAGTCTGACATGTCCAGCAATTTGAAAAGAGAAGATCAAGAATGGGCCATTGAGATTTATCAAAGTGAGTATGCGTAGAGTGCCGGTGAAAGACGAAGAAGGTGGCATTCTCGTAAAAACAACTCCCACTCGTCATGCTCATCATTTATTCGCATCGCAGCTCATCAGCTGCACTTGAAATTATACGTCGAGTAATGGAAAAGCGTGGGTGCCTTGTCCAAAGCACAAGTGCATTCTTTCTTGATCAAAGCTTTAGAGGCCTTGTTCGAAAGTTTCTGCATTTTCTTCGTTGTCAACGCTTGCAGAACATAGCCGTACATGGTGTTGGACATCTTCTGCTGTGGTGTATTCGCCGCTTTCATTTCTTTTGCCGATTTTTGTAGCTGAAGGGATTATTTGTTGAATTCGTGACTCAAACCTTATCAAAGAGGTCCTGAAGTGCAACACGGAGCGCGTTGCCGAGCTTGCCCAGGACCTTCATCGTGTTCGATTGGCTGCCCAGGCAAGCATCATTCGACACCATCAACTTCATCAAGTTGCCACGTTCTGTACCATCACAATTGTTGAGGACAACTTGTGTCAGATCTGAAAACGGCCTTCAGGGAATGCAACATGAACCAACTTTCAACGATTTGATCCATCGTGAGTCCGGCGATGATCTCATCACGAACAACGTCCATGATCTGAGGATACGGTAACGTTATTTGAGTCGAAGAAGTGAACCTTGCAAACTGTGGTTTGACTAAAATACTCGGACGCCTTGACGCGGAACTTCTTGCAGGTGTCCGTCCGCTTGTCTGCTTCTGTTGAAGCGAGAAGAAGGAGAAGAGGAAGAAGAAGAAGGGGAATGAACCGATGCCCAGAAAGCATTCGTGTGGAAGTGTTCGTTAATTTCGACGGGGTGAAACGTGCACTCAACCAAAGGGATGAAAATCGCAAACGTGTACCAACAAACACATTTAATTGTCCAGTTGAACAAAAACCAATGCACAGAGATTTACAAGAGACTTTCTGTAAGAATCGAGTTTCCAAGGGAGCAGCCCGAAAGTGACTCTCTCCGAAAATTCTGATATCGGTGCCCCTAGGGGTAGTTTTGGACGGCGGATCCGATGGCGGTGTCTGTTTCTCGTGAAAGTGCTTCATTTCGCCGCTGCGAGGTCATCAAGTTAGTCAACGTGTCAAACTTCAGATGTTCAATCCTGCCACAAGAAACAATGGATTTTTGTGCTCAAGCGCCCATTAGATGCGCCGCTGTCTCCTCTACAATAATGCCCTTTGAAGTTCCTGAGAAGATTTGATAAACCGAGCAAAGAGCTAAAAGCAGCAAAAGCAAGGCTGTTTTGGTACAGCTGAAAGTTCTCAATTAATTTCTTTACCCATTGAGAACCCGACTTGCAGCGGATTTTATTCTGCTGGTTGATAGACAATGCCCTTAGGCATCCGTAAAAAATGAGTAGAGAAAAAATTGTTGCACCCGAGCAGAGACACGAATGTCTAAAGCTCCTCGCTCATGTTTGCCAGAAAACCGTTCATGATTTTGAGGTGTTCTTTTATCGAGGATTCTACGAAAACACTGCGGGTGTGAAGGTCACTCTAGGGTTTTCGGGATCAAGAGAGCGTTCTACGCACTTTAA
>JAQIXL010002656.1:0-12372 GCA_034700245.1 Poikilolaimus oxycercus | reverse complement strand
CCGACCCGACCCGACCCGACCCGGCCCGACCCGACCCGACCCGACCCGACCGACCCGACCCGTTAACATGTCTGATCACATCATGGGATTCACCTCGGACTACGACTCTTTCGCGTTTAACAAATTCAATCTGCAGGAGGTACGGTAGCTGTCCAAATAGAGAGGATTCTCAAGATGCACGTGAACGGCATTCTGCGATTGCGCCGCGGCTTGAAGTGCGAGTGCTTGGAGATGGCGGCTGTGCATTTCGACGCGCCGGCCACCGTCCAGCGTCTCCTCGAAGGACTCAACCCGCGTCGCTTCGTCCTCAAATACTTGACTCCAGAGAACGTGAGGTGGATCGAGAGCTTCGACTTCCGCATCGCCTTCACTGACTTCCCAGAGCTGTGCGTCAATTTCTGGTGAGGCACGGTTCACCAAAGAGAATGGCGCAGTGGATTAACACGACTGTCCGGTGTTGTCATATGGCAGCTTCTCGCAATCCGGTGCCAAAAGCTGGAAGTGGTTGTCGAGGAGCCGCAGCAACGCGTCTTTTTCGCTTTCATTCAAGTTGCAGTGTAATCAAGTTTTAATTTTCATTAGGATTGCTACGATACGAGAGCGAGAGCGCTGAAAGTCGTCGTGATGGGCGAGAACAACTTCGTCGGCAGCCGCGACTTCTTCAGCTTCTCAGAGTCACTTCCCGACAACAATTGGCTGCTAGCCACGTGGGCTCAAGGAAGGACCAAGGTCTTTGCTCGCCGTGCCCGTCTTCTCAAGAGCCTCGGCCTCGAAGTCCGCGAGCAGACCTTATCACTCCTCCAGTGGACGACACCGGCCAACGGCCAACATCAAGCAGTGCAGGTGCTCTACCGTATCCGATATAATTGCGACTGCAGATGATCTTGCGGTGTGAGGACGGAGAGGTCAAGATTCACTACGTCTTCTACCATCCTTTCGTGCCGGAAGACTGCCCATTGACGGAACTTGCCGTCACAAAGCCCTTGTTCGTTTTCTAGCTTAAACGAACTCTCTCAGCGAAAACGCGGTTCACCGTGTTCTGAATTGCGCTCTTCGACACACGCACAATGGCTCCGCGTAATCGTTCATCACAACTTCTAATAGCTTGCATTAAGGCTTTTCAAAATGCGCGAGTGGCTGAAGAAGAAGTTTGGTCGAGAGAGCCGCCTCGTCAAGTTACATAAGACTTGCTTCTCCCATGAATCGTTTCAGAGCCGCCGATGGCTTCCTGCCGGGAGTCGCTGTCGACATCGGCATGATTTGCATCCTCGGCGGCGACCTGTTGTGGGCGTTCTGGCTCGGTCTCCGCTATCTCATCACCTTCTTCAATTGCTTCAGCAAGCCCGTTCACGAATAAAGCCTCCTTCTTGTTGCTTGTTAACTTCGGTTATATATTGTTTGACAAACAAAAAAGTGTTCAATATTTGTAAAGTATTGTAGTACAGAAACAGCATCGCCGCTCAAACAATTAGAAAGTTAGTAGTCAAGATATTTCGCTTCTGCTCTTTTGCTTCGCAGACGATGCTAGGGGCAGTTTTGCACTTTTTATGCGTCAAAGACCGCCCTTTTTTCATGAACGCTTTGCTTCTTGAGCGATGCTTTTTATTCTCATGCCTCTTCTCGTCTATTCTGTCTTCGTTTGTTCAACGTTGTTCACCACCGTTGCCTGTTCCATCTTCATCATAGCAATGGCCAGATTTCGCACAACATAACATTCGTCTTCTCTGAAGAAGAAAGTTTCACAGAAGACTTCGTTCTCACCCTTCAGCAGATGCAAGTTTCTCGATCACGAGACCGTTCTCGGCATTGCACGGGACAAGCGCCTTCGGATCATAAACTTCACCTGCCTGAAATTAGGATGTTGGCTTAGAGACCTTCAAGACCTGGCAGAGCATCTCCATCGGCACCATGTCGTAATGCTTGTAGGTTCGACTCACAATCACTCCGAACTGCTTCCCTTGGCTCTTCATCGTCCAGAAAACACCTGCAAAGAGACATTACTTCGATAAAAACTGCAGAATGCACAAAATTAACAAATCTCTCACATCCGTGATGATCCACTTGATGAACGGGCTGGCATTCAGCGAACTTCCTTGGTCCGAGCCACGACGAAGTCTGACTTATGCTGAAATCCGGAAGTGTCGAGGAGAAGCTTGTCGGTTCAACTCTAAAAGTGGAAATGTGCCCTGTTCATGTTCACAAACACGGGCGAGAACGAGAAGACGGCATAGCCAAATCCACTTGGCACCTTGGCCACGGCCTTAGCTACACATTCGTCGACGCCCAGGGGTTTTGTCTCGAAAAAGGCTCTTAGGATGAGAATCTTTCTACCTCGTTGGAGATGACTAGGCCAAAGCAGACGAGACTGAGGACGACGACGAGAACCATCTCTGAACAGTGCAAATCGCCGGTGCAATTGCACCCTTTTAAACAGCGGCATAGAGCGTTGCCCTTTTCCAGTTTTGTTTCGTCTTCAACGGATGCTTCCCGAGCTGTCTCATATGATATGTGAGAAACTGTCTTTCTAGCGGAAGAAGAGTTCGCTTTTAAGCAGACTCTTCTCCTGCCCAGCAGGCGTACCGCCTTGATCCTTGAGAATAAAAAAAACTTCTCCTGCTTTAAAGAGAACTGGCGAGATGCTGGCGAGAAGTTGGCATCATCTAAAGCTGTTTTATCACCGTTTTGTTCGTTCCGTACATTCGCGCCATGCAGTCGGACTCAATTTCGCCATTTCCAGGAGCAACAAAAGTCAAGCGGAAGCTGTTTCGAGAACGTTGCAGATTCTCGAGACGATGAAGTGTTGCACAATTGGGGCAGATGTGAGTTTGGCTAGCCACCTCACAAGGCGATCAACTCTTTCAAATACTACTTGAGTGTCTGTATTGCGATGTATTTGCGACAGCCTCGCGTGGAGAATCAAGGTGGTAATTTGTTCCACATTCAAAGTGAATTGCGTTTATTCATTAGCATTGGCAAGTAGTGAGAAGTTTTTCAGGTTGGTCTATGTCTCAAAATGGCTAGTGTGTAACACCAGGAAAGGGCCATCACAGCACCATCACATGACGAACAAAATCGGCGATGTTCACCTTCCCATCGGCCGTGTTCTCAAAGCCCTGCAGAAGGATCGAGCATTCTTCATCCGTCAGCTTCTCGCCTAAACAATTTCCCTTGTTTTGTGCTGCGAACCCATAGCTGAAAGGACGAAGCGCAGCTCGGAAAGCAGAATCGTGCCGTTGCCGTCTCGATCGAAGTGTCCAAGAGCATCCTGAGAGGAATTTTCTTCAAGAATGAAAATGAACCGTAAATTCCTCAGTTGAGGGCTCTTTTTTGATCGTCTTCTTGACATTCTGGTAAATGGGCGTGAACTCCTGGATGGTGATGCGGGTATCTGAGAGATTGTTTACGTTTCAAGTCAAGACAAACCCGGATCTGTCCACTGCGTCGTCAGCTGCTTCACCTGCTTTTCTGTCGGCGTCAGTCCCAGGATTCGCAGGACTTGTCCCACCTGAACTTTTCGTTTTGCAAGCAAACCTAGAGGAACCTGGCTAACAGCTATCTTGTTGTCTCCGCGAGTGTCGTAGAAGTGAAAGGCGTCACGGATTTCTTCTTGTTGCGACATCTCAACGGAAATTTCTCGATGCTAACCCGATGTTATCAAAGCGTTGAACTCGAAATGACAATTAGCGCGAGCTGAAACATTAAAGTCAAGGGAAGGAAGAAGAAGGGGAAGACAAGACAAGACAAGGACGTGCTGAAAGGAGGCTGACGACGCATCAACGCAGACGCCCCACACGAGATGAATCACCGGGCATTCTCGAGGCGCCTCCACAGCCGACGCCGTTCACCTCCTCCTCCTCCGTCCTCGCCTGCCTTCTTTTTGTTTTCCCTTAGGGAAGAAGAAGCAGGGAAGGACGAGAGCGAGGCCCGAAGGTCTTCTCCGGCGCCGTAGCGACGACGCAAAACCCTTGGTCAAATAGCCACAAATCGTGTTTTCTGCGCCATGTCGAACCCCCAAATGAACAGGTCGTCGTAAATTCCTGAAAAACAGCATCTGACTTTCAGGGTGCAAGGGGCAAGAAGTGTCAAATTTTATTCTTTTCGTTGTTTAACGAGGAACAGAGACAACATGAACTAGGCAGTACAAAACTAATGAAAGATCGACAATGTTGAGATTTTTCTCCTTGCTTCCTCATTCAGAAGCATTCATTGCACGAATTGAGGCTTTTCTGCATTATTGAGCAAATTCGATTCTTGAAAGACATACATAATGAGCGAATCCTTGATTAGCACCTCGTAAATGAGAACGTCAAGTCAATGAAGATACAGAAGTCTCAAGTATAGTTGCTTCTCCGGAAGGTTTGCATGAAAGCATCAAGACCGGGGTTCTCGGCTCGTCTTTGAGCCAAAGGAGTCGTTGAAGGAACTGTTGGCGGTAAAGAGACTGAAAGAACTGAGGGAGCTGGAGCGGCGGGAGCGGCGTCAGCCGAAGAACTCGCAGGCTCTTCAGGTGGTGGAGGAGGGATCAACTCCACCATGTCAGTTATGGTTATCGTGGCTTCAGTCGTTGCATGTGGTGGTATCGGTGGAGCAAGTGCTGAAGGAATATCGTCCAATGAGTTAGCCGGCGTGTCAAAGGTCTCTTCGATGACGGGCGAACGTTGCACTGTGCCCGATTCGGGATCCGTTTGAGCTCCAAGAGGGGCTCGTCTCGAGTTTCTAAATCTCAAGTTTGAATTCGCAAGTCGACTCACCTTGTTATCAACACGGTCGCTATCAAGGCCGTCACTGCGAGAGCAACCAGAATCCATGCAATTCCAGCCGAGCTGAACGAGCTTCCACTTGCAGGATCCAAGCCGACGTCCGCCGTCACCGACGCCGTGAGCGCTTTCTCGAAAGCGCTGTTTTGATGCCGAATTCGGCGAGTGAGAAGGAGATCCGTTTGATTCCCGCAGACTGGCGGCTGCAAGAGAAACTCATTAGTTTATAGAACACTTTAGCTCAATATCAGTCGCGCGTACATTACAAAGCAATCGAATCTCACCGTTACACCTTCGCATCCATCGCCATCGCGCGTGCAGAGGCTCACCTTGCACGAGAATTTCAGCTTCTCCACGTTTACAAAGGTGAAGACCTGAAACTTATTTCAGCCAAGTCCCATTAGAACCTTTGACGCTGCGATTGCAACCAGGTCGCCTTCGGCATAAACGGGATCGGAGAGAATTTGCAGATCGGAAGAGCAGCTAAAGAAATGTTTACGTCTTGTTTGTTGTGAAATAAACAACCCTCGATTATCGACGATGGCGGTCGTTTTGTTGATGTCGTCATGCGCATAGCAGTTGTGAACTTGCATTCCGAATGATGAGGCCGCTCCTGAAGTTATTTGTTTGCTGTTTTACTCCCTCGATTACAGAGCAGCAAGGTAAACAAGCTCACCCTGCTCCCCCGTGCACTCCCAACGATGATAGATGATCTGTCCGATGTGAGCCGAGGTGATTACGGGACCATTTGGGCTGTCTTTTCGAAGCGAGTAATTGCAGGAGGGAGGGATGGACGAGAGTGAAATCGTTTCGCCAATGATCAATTCTCTGAAACTCTCTTGAATTCTTCCAGAAACGCTCACGAATCGTAAACGATCAACTCGGTGTGAAGTTCGCTTTCTGTAGGCGCATCGCCTACATGACATTGGACGAGGAAGGCGCGGTCTCCGGGAATGATGAGCTCTCTTCGATGTTGAACTGTGATGAGAGCAGAATGATTCACGCCGGAGGGTTCCAACTGCAACTTTCACTCATCGACGAGCATTACTTGACTAGCCCGAAAGCCCCAAGAAAGACCGGTTGATAGCACCCACAGCCCTTTGAAACTGGAAAGTATCGTTTGTGAAACCAACATCCCCTTTGTGCAATTTCCAACTCTCTACTAACTAAAAAGCCCCAAGTCGTCGCCGATAACTGATAGTGCCTTGAGTTTGATAAAGAATAAATGCTTCGACTTTGAAACCGACAAGTGAACCAACCGATTTCACCGAAGTGACTCCGCAAGGAGCCGCATCGATATGGAGGAAGACTTCGCGTTGTCCCTCGCCGGCCACAGGCGCTACGTCGACCGAGCAGTCGGGCTGAAACTCATTTCATGCTCACTTGCACAAACCTTCATGTAGTCCTTCACTCCAATGATGCCGCTGTAATTTCTCGGCAACTTCACACCGATGTTGAAGCCATCTTTCAGGCACTCCAATCGGATAGAATCTGAACCGGCGGGCTTTGGCGTTGGCGGCCTCGTTGTTGGTGCTGGTGGCCCGTTGTCTCCAGCCGAATTGGGCTCTGAAGCAAGTCGTCATCATGCTTTTCAAACCTGGAGCTTCGCCCGAGTGCTCAGAGGCCGTATCATCAGTGATGTCCGGATGGTCGAGGTCGGGTGGGGGCACCAAGCCCTCGTTCTGCGCTTCTGCAAGGAACCTTGAGACTCGAAGAAGATCGAGACCTTCAGCCAAGTCGCGAATCTTCTGTGCTAGGCGCTCCGAGAGTGGGGTGTCGAAGGCGCCGTCGAGATGGAAGACGTTGTCCATTCGATCTCCGGACAGGTCCATCAAGTAGGCAGGGTCAGCGTCGAGAGAGGCAATGACGAGGACGTTGACACCACGCTCGCGAGCCAGCTGCAATGTTTCGTTGACGACTTGTCTGTTTCATTTCGCAAATATCAGTTGTTCAGCGAGCATTGCAGAATTTTCTCAAGTGACTTTTCCCTTTTTGCTCTAATCTGTTTGCGGGTTAGTTTGGAAACAAGCAAAAGTTACGACAACTCTTCGGTTTTACAGTCCTCAGTTCCGTTTTGAAAAACGCGTTTCTCAATATGGCGCTGGGTTGAATCGGTAGTTCACTTTGTTAGGGTTTTCGGTTTCAATACACTTTGATTTTGAATTCCGAGACTTTCTGCTATTTGATGATCATCAAGCCCGACAGATAGTAAATTCACAACAGACTTTATTGCAGCACACACCACCATCACAGAAGACAGTCCACGCTAAGTTATTCAAACCAAGCAAAGTTCAACACAAAGCCACGCCACAACAAGTCAAAGCCAAGCGTTCACACAAACTTCCAACAAAATTCAAAGCTGACGATTCTCGTCGTTGTCCTTGTTCGGATTGGGCTGACGACGGGGAAGACCACCGTAGAGACTTTGAAGAAGCTCGGGATTCTGCGCTCCTTGAAGAGCTTGAAGAGCCAACATGCTCTGGAGGTCAAAGCCCGGATAGCCAAGTAGCGGATTGGCCATGGGATTAAACATTCCAAGAGCGGCTTGATCGAATCCAGGATAGAGCGGCGGAAGAAAACCCGGGAACACGGCCATCGGGTTCGGGAGCAGACTGGGTTGAAGAGTAGGAAGATTGTTGATGGCCTGAAGTTGAGGTACCGGCGCCGTCCTAGGCTGTCGAGCTCCGAGGTAGGCGAGATGGACGTTCGTGCGTCGGCCCTCAATGATAGGGCACGGGTCTCCACAAGCGTTCGTCGCTCCTTCAGCCGTCTTCATGCGAACAAATCCATATCCTTTCGACTGTTGAGTGAAACGATCCGTGATCACGACCGCCTCCTCGATCTCGCCAAAGCGACGGAAGTACTGGTGGAGAGATTCGCTTGTCGTCGCATAGTTGAGCCCGCCGACGAAGATCTTCGTGAGACGATCGTCCTCAGAGGTTGGAGAAGCTGTTGAATGAGACATGAAGAGGCGCACAAAACGGCAAAGCGACGAAAATGGGACGGGGTGAGGAAGGAGGATCGGAGAAACATAACACTTAGCACCAAGCGTGAACCTAAGAAGTGAGAAGAATCCAGCCGAGTGCTAATTTGGTGAGCATTGTTTGGGGTTCCACGGAGCAGATAACGCTGCGAACAACTTCGTAGCAAAATATGAAAGCATTGAAACATGGAATTGAAAATTCATAGCGCACACAACAAGAACAGCATGCACGCGCTTTGCGGGGAACTTTCCAGCGGTTGTGAGCAAAAGGGGCCAGCCATCGTTATACTGACGCGTTTCCAAGCCGAAATAATTATCGTTCTTTTGAAACCGAAAAAAAAACTCGCTCACCTTGATTGGCTGTTGAACCTTGTCCTCGGACTGTCCATCAGTCACAATGACCAGCACGTTCTCGGCCGAGAGTCGATCTCCCTGAAACGTCTTCTTCAGTTGATGGAACAGCACTCCTTTCTTCAGGAAATCCAATGCTCACCCTTCTCGGTGTGAAGCCGAATTCGGAGACTTTATCTAGCGCCTTTCCCAGCATCGAGGCTCCCCGCATGTATTTCGTGTCGGCGATGTCTCCGAGAAGAAAATCTTTGCAGTTGTGGCGTCGAAGGGAGAACTCGAGATAGGGCTCCTTGTTGTATTGGACAAGCGAGACCTAAATGTTTGACTTTCTGCGATGATTTGAATTTGTTTCAAAAAGGTTCCAAGTGTCGCTTCTTCCCCTGTCCGTTGCGAGATGGGACCAGGGGGATCCCGTTCATCCATCTCGCGCTCAGCTCGTTTTCGCCACCGCAGCAATCAATTCGAAGGCGTGAAACAAAGCGTGGGAGAAGACTTTGCAAGGAGACAAAACGGGTCACTCTCACTTTTGAAAAGGAATTCCACAAAGAAACTGTTTGAACTTATCGGTTTCACGACTAGGGCTTCAGACTAGAACGTAATCAACGAGAATATTGACAACGAGTTCAAAAGTTTGCCCTTGACCTTTGGAAATTTCCGGTGGTTTGAACTAATCTAAAGGTCTAGTCCGTTTCAAACTCAATTCAATAGAAGACTTGGGGTTTTTAATTCAAGGTCTTAAGGTCGACGATGCTTTGTGAAAGCAAATTTTCTGCAAGCCCACCTGCACGCCGTCCGGCCCGATGTTGCTGAAGTTCTTCACCGTGTCCGAGATCAAATGCAACGCCCGTCCGAACTTCTCCTCGGTGAACGTAGACGACGAGTCAAGAAGGAAGAGGACGTCGGCTCGAGTTTTGTCCGCCGGATTGTTAGACGTCGGGCAAGGACCTGCAGCGAACTTCTCTTCATTTCACTCTCGTCTCCGTACCTGGCGGCACGGGAATCATGTCAGGAACTGGTTGCACTTGATCTTCTTCCTCCTCTTCGATGTTTCTCGCCGGCGCCGTTGTCGTTTCGAATGCGCCTTCATTGAAAATCGGTGCTTTCGACTGAAAACTTGAGCTTTCACAAGGCTCTCACCTGCTCATAAGGATTCTCTTCCTCTTCCTCCGATCCATAAGGTGGAGGCTGAGGGGCTGGAGGCTCAGTTTGTGGTGGAGGAGGTGAAGGTGGTTGTGTTGGCTCGACGAAAGGTGTAACTGGACCTTCAGTCTCTTCTTCCGGTTCTTCAGTCTCCTCCGGCACTGGCGGTGTGGGTGCCGTTACCCATTGAGGCTTCGTAGTTTCTTCAGGCTTCGGTTCCTCCGTCTCTTCAGGCTCTGAAGGTGTCGGTACGGCTGGTGGTTCGGTCTTCTCTTCATTCGATTTCTCAGGCACTTTTGTTGCCGGAGGTTGTGGTGGAGAAGGCGGCGTAGTCTGCACCGGCAGCATTTCCTCCATCGTCATGGCCGTTGAGGGAATGAGAACAACAGGAGGGATCGTCGGTGGTGGCGGAGTCAACTCAATCGGCCGTCTCGAGCTCGTTCCCTCTTCACCAATATGAATAGTCACTGGAGCAGTGGTTGTCGTCACGATGACGACGTCCTCCTTCTCTGTCGTCTTCGTTGGTATGATTGTCACAATTGGAGCTCCTGTCTCTGGTTCGACCGGAGGAGGAAGAGGAGTTTCAGTGGCCTCTGGGGGTTCTGTTTCGGGCGACGGGAAGGGCGGTTCGGTTTCTTCAGTCTCTTCGGGCTCATGAGTAACAGGCGACGACGGTGCAGTAACAACAGGAGGCCCCGTTTCTTCCTCACTTGTCTCTTCAGGCTCAGTAGTTGTAGGAGGCGGCGGCGGCGGCGGCGTAGACGGTGGCTGTACAGGCAGCATCTCTTCCATCTCTTCCGACTCTGTCGGCAACGGTGTAGGAGGACGAGTAGCTGGTGGCGGTGGCGGCTCAGTTCTTTCGGTCTCCTCTGGAGGAGGAGAAGGCGGCCATGTCAGAGGAGCTGGTGGAGTGCTGTATTCTGGCGGCGACGGCGGCTCCGTTGCTGGTGAAGCTGGCGGCAACGGTGGCTCGGTTTCAGGCTCGGGTTCTTCAGTCTCCTCCGATTCTTCTTTCTCAGTCGTTGTGGGCGCCCTCTGTGTCGTCGGTCTAGTAGAAGGAGGTGGGGGCTGCGTCGGTTGCTCGGTTACTGGAGGGGCTGGAGGTAACGGTGGCTCTGTCTCTGGTTCTGGTTCTTCAGTCTCTTCAGGCTCTTCTTCAGTCGTCGTCATCGGCCTCAGAGTTGTTGGAGGAGGCGGCGGCTGAGTGACTGGAGGAGCGGGCGGTGCTGGTGGAACTGTCGGTGGTTCTGTTGGTGGCTGAGTTGAAGAAATTGTCGGCGGCGGTGGAGGAGGTCTGGTTTCCGGAGCTGCGGTCACGGGAATCCTCGTCGGTTCAGTTTCCTCTTGGAATTCTTCTGTCGGCTTTGTGGGCACTGTCACGATCCTCGTCGTTCCTTCAGTGAAAATAGGCGACGCCGTCGTCCGACCCGGACCAGCAGGCGTCGTTGAAATGTGCTTCTCGACCTCCCTGAATGCTTCTTCAATAGCCCTGTCCAGGTCTTCGGGCGAAACAGTTTGACCCGTCTGCCCATGGTTTGGTCTCATTTGAGAGACGGGCTTCTGGAGGCTCTTGGCGACCTCTTCTATGATGGCCTGCTCGATGTGTTCTTTGAGCTTTGCGTCCATTGTGTTGATGTTCACGCCGGACTTCTCCAACCTGAAATTCGTTCTATAAAGAACTTTGAAACGCATTCTTACTGATCGAGGATGATGGGGATAGCCTTGTCGAGCTCCTTGTCCACCTCCTCTTCAATCTCATCGTTGGCCGAGTCGCTTGACGTAGCGATCATTGCTTTCACCTGAAAACTTCTCATTTTGATGTTTCATTGGCGAATTACTTCATGAAAGTCACATAGAAAATGATTGTAACAATAGATTTGCCGGAGAAGCTTGATTTGTCAACTTCATGCGGTTTCTCACAACGAATACTTACCTGAACAAGATTTGCAGGTCCCTCTTCTCCCTTCGGAGGCGAGCTTCCCAGGAACTCCATCGTGTCTCGATCGATGTCCTTCGTGATGACAATCGGATCCTCCATCGTGCCTTGTCCTCTGAAAAAACTACAGCTTTATCCAGCCGTCGGATTGGTTTTCGTACAACCAGGAACACTTCTGAAGAGGGTGAAACCGATAAGCTCTAATCCCCAAAAAGAAATATTCGAAAGTATTTTAACAGCGCAAAGCCATGATTGAATCCAACCAAAGCAGGATCTACTCGATGTCAATGAACAAGTTTCGTCCTCATGAATTTGTGTAACAACAGAAACTTACGTGTGCTTCGGTCTGATTGTCTGTCCAGTTTGCGCGTCGACTGTCCGCGCCACATGGACCGATTCGGCTGTTCCTGGTGCATCCTGAATTCTCTTGTCACTCGTGAAACTTAACCAAACCTTGTTCTCCAAAACAATGTGAATGAGAACATTCGTCGCTCGTTCCGGTATTCGGTTCACCATGTTGACGGGATTCGGCGGCGGCTGGTAGCCAATGAGGGGTCGACTCAGGTATTGAGGCTGCGCGAGTGCTTGTTGCTGCTGTTGTGCCCATTGCGGTGGCACGAAGCCGGGCGCCTCGATCTGCGCTGTGTCCGCCCATCGCGGTGCGGCATGCTGTAGACAACAAACCAATATAAACAAGTAAGCAATGCAATCTCACCGCCACGGCCGCTAGAAGTGTGACGGCGACCAGTGTTCGGGGCATGCCAGCCCTAAATTCGAAGAGAAAATAAACAGGGTCGATAAAAATCCTCGTTGGAATTCAGGTAGAGGAAACCGATGAAAAAGGCGGTTGAAGAAGGAGAAGACGGAAAGAAAGGGAAAGGTGCGGTGAGGGGGAGAGCTGTGGGGGAGCGGGTTTTTGTCTTCACCCAAGTGATAGTGGGGGGATTTCGCCTCGAGACGTCGAAGGCCGAGAGGCGCCGCGTTGCGGCTCACGCGGGAACCGGCTGATGAGCCCCGCAGGCCGAGGAGGATAAGAAGGAGAAGAAGGCTGAACCCCAGCGGCGAGACGGGACGACCCTGGAGATGACGACCTGTGTCACCTAGAGGGATGTAGGTGCGCTGAGATTCCAGCCGCCGTAGTAAATCGCGATTTTTCTCACATTATTTGTGTGAGCTTTCACGTGAGGTCGGTCGACGTCTCACGA
>JAQIXL010002655.1:0-12375 GCA_034700245.1 Poikilolaimus oxycercus | reverse complement strand
CTGACGTCAAGTCGCCGTGCGTGGGTGGTGTAGGTCACTTCTTCTTTTGCCCCCGCAGAGCTTTTTTGACCCCACTCCTCTCTCCCCGTCTGTAAATACCGCATTAAAAACTGAATTCTCAATGAACGGGAGCGGTATAAGAACGGTCAGCGGACGAAAAAGCATCAGTATCGGTTAGCGTAATGGCTAGAGTGTTCACCATCTTGGTCTTGGTACTGCTTCTCTGCTGTTTCGCGGTAAGTTCAACTGCTGGTTGTTGAAGAAGAATTTCAGGCAACGGGGCAGCGCTACTGCTCGATGATCTGTTCCATCTACGGGGCTTGCGTTGCGGCAGCCACTAAAATTCATCAAGGAAGTGGAATCTTTCTCGCACTTCTCAAAGGCTGCCAGGAGAAGAAAGGAACTTGTGAGTGCGACGAGTGGTAGTGATTTGTGGTTCTCTGCGATGTCCTTCAATTATTGACAACTTTGTTTCTTTTTCTATGCATTTGGCCGTTTCATGTTCTGAAGATAAACGGAATGAGTATTAGCAAAGCACTAACAAGGCGCTAACCGCAAATTGATGTTCTCCATTCTTTTCTATAGTCTGCTTGTGCATACTTTCTTCGAGCAAATTCCTTCCACTTTGCGTCGCTAGCATTTCTGAGGCGATTGACGTCGCGCTCTGTCGATTGAAAGCGACCTCAGCATTCTGCTCGAGAGAGACAATAAAAAGAAGAAAAGACACCTCATCGCTAATGCTGCAGATCATCATCATCCTCTTCTTGCTTCTCGTTGCCTCTTCCACGGTTGGGCACGACAGAAGTTTTTACACTGTTCACTTTCTAGGCGAGGGCTCAACGGTATTGTTCTATGCTGTGTCCGATTCTCTTTCGAAATTTTTCAACTCTGGAAAGACTGGAACGATTTGAGAAGAGACGCCGTCAAATAACGAGTCGCCGAGGGTTTATATTGCCAATTGAGTGCTTGCAGGGAGCAGGGTGTAGATGTCAATCGAAGAATGATTAGTTCCTGAATAAAGAGGTTGTTGAACACTTCTCTTGACTTCTTCACATCAGTCTTCTTTGTGAGATTTTTTTTGCACTAAAAAACCTCAACGGCTCGCTTTGCATCGTCCTCTCATAGCCTGACGTTCCGCTGTGCAAATAAGAAAAAAAATTCATTCGTCATCGAAAAGAATAAAAGGGGGCTTTACGAACAAGGAAGGGTCACCTCACCTCGACGTCCTCGACAATGACCAGACTAGTTGTTCTTCTTCTGCTGACCTTCTTGGCTGTTTCAACGGTACCGTAACTTTTCCCTATTGATCCTCAATCTTCAGGCTCAGCGTCACTGCTCAATGCTCTGCTGTATCTTCAACACGTGCGTCTCCATGGCAAAGAAGGTGCATCAAGGTCAAGGCGTTCTAATGGCTCTCCTCAAAGCTTGCGACGAGAAACAAGGCACTTGTCGATGTCCTCGAGATTGATCCCTCCTTTGTGGATCGAAGATAAATGTTCTTCAAGGAAGTTCTCTCTTCTTCACTACCTGGTGTACTCTCAGACTTCCCTTCCCTTCGTCTAATCTGGGCAAATACTGGATAAAAAAGGTTTCGATCGAGAGGAAGGCCGCATAAAAGAGGGTAGACGACGAAAAACTGCGGTGGCGGTGACCCCGCTGACCATGAACAAGATGCTCTTCCTCCTTCTTCTTGCTATTCTTCCGTTTTCCCTATGCGAGGTACAAGTTTTCTAAGTTTCAACTTTTCTAGCCCGAACTTGACTGCAAGTCGCTGTGCAGTATAGTCACCGAGTGTCTGCGGATGGCGAGGAAGACCGACCCGGCTGTTCAAGCCCAAAACGAAATCGTTCGTTCAGTTCGCCGACTTTGTATGCTCGGTCAAAAGGCTTGCCAATGCCCGATGACGACGACCAACTCGACCAATTGACACTTTTATCCGTTTTACCCGTTACAGACAATGAGAAGGAATAAAGTGAAGGATGAAGACCTGAAGACTCACGCGTCGAACTTCTTCTTCGCTTCTTGAACTTGATTCAGCATCTCGACGACCTTGGCCGGGAAGCGTCGATGCTCGCGGAGAATGCAGTTGGCGCAGAAGTGCGCCCCGAAGTAGACACTGCAGGCCTAGATTCAAGCTTGAAGAAAGGGGAAAAGAAGACAAACCTTGTCGAAGCAGACCGGCTGCTGACATATCCGGCACGAAGAGCCGAGAACAAGGAAGTCGTTGAGCTTCGGCTTGCGGCCCTTGCCGCGAATCGGTGGACTGAACGGGTCGCGCATGTAGTAGACCGGGAACGGGTAGCTGAAAGAAGGTTTTGATTCTCGAGAACCGAAGACAGTTGAAAGAAAAGAAGAAGAAAGGAACTCACTATCCATCGGAGACAGAAAGTGTGTTGAAGAGAGCCTTCTCCTCGAAATGGCACATGGAACAAGTGAAGGTGAGGAAGGGGTCGACGAGCAGCGGGTCGTCGCCGTCCACGTTCGCCGTCTCGGTCGACGTCGCTTCTGCCACCTTCTGTTCTTCTTTCGGCGCTTCAGTTGAACTGGAAACTTCGAATTCGTAAACAAAAAGAAGAATGACCTTGTAGAAGGCTCGACGACAGCGACGGCAGGCGCTTCCGGCTGCTTCTCTTCCACTTTGGCCTTCTCGGACTTCGACTCGGCTACTAAACAACGAACAAATGAGAAAAACAAGAAGACAAGCCTTGTTTTTCGCTCCGTGGCCTTCGCTCGCCACCCTTCGACTCGTCCCGTGAGCGGCGATTGCGTGGAGACCGCGATCGAGCCATACGAATCGCTGAAAACGACGAAATATTGAAGACAAAACAAATCGGACCGGCAGAAGACAAAATTGTGACAAAAACCGGCGCGCAACTAAACTTTCGACATGAAACCGCAAACTGTTTTACCGGACAGCTTTATTCGAAATCCCAGCCGTGCGATCCGCTTACTGCAAAAGACGTTTTTGTCAAACTGATCTTGCGTCGCTGAAACAGCGAAGCGTCAAGTCAGTTCTGAATTCGAAATGTTCGACACACCATTCGTGCCATGCCTTCCTCCTATTGACGCATTCACCACTGACGCCTTTCGAGTGCTCAGCTGAGCGGGGACTCTCGTAGAGGGGGAGAGGGAAGGGGGAGGAACGAGGTGGCAGGGGCGCGCGACTCTTCTCTTCCTCTCCCTCTTCTCCTCTCCTCTTTTTTCCTTCCTACTTCCGCGCGCTCCCTCTCGATCACCCTTCGTGAACATACGAGGGTCTCTATGCCTTATTTGATGTTCTCAGAGTTTTTTCCTGCATTTCCTGTGCCTTCCGGAGGTGCCTCGTCCGAGGCACTCTAGCCAAATGTCGCCACATCCAAGTCGATATCTTCTCCCTCAGCGGGAGTCCCCTTGCTGTCGAGTCCTCAGGCTTAGGGGAGGCTGAGCTGTTCGAGGTCTTTCGAGAGGTCTTGATCGTAGTCAATCCCCCGAGTAGGGATTTTCGCCTTTCGAGAACCTTGAAGACTGGAAGGCGCGCCCGCTTTTTGCGCGATCAATTTTCTTCGCGTCTTCGCCTTGAGGCGTCGCTGACGAGAAGAAGCTGCTGTCCATTTCGGGGAAGTTGCAGTTTCTCGCGAGTCTTTACTTCTCTTCTTCAAATTGGCATTGCTACTTGCAAAGTTTCCTCGATGCGACTTGCTCTAATGGCATCGGAAATGAGAGAAAGTCCACAAAAGATCCTCCTCACCGCCTGCTGACCTCTACTCGGCTCATTGCGCACTTCTCGGCCCTCTGTGCTCTCTCGGGCAATCTTTTTCCGGCCTTGACTGGGGGGAACGGCCTTGGCGGCACGCCGGCCGGCGGATCTCGCAGGGAGTACTGACAATGATGAATGTCTCCGTTGAGCGGCAGTGTTGGAACGCCTTCGAAGTGTGAAATCGGGAAGGAGGAAAAAAATCTAAGAAGGGCCGCCGCCTTCTTTGTCCGAGGTATGTGGAATATTGGTCTCATTAGTTTTGAAGAGGAGGGAGGAGGAGACGAAGTGCGTGAAATTTGAAGCAAACGAAGTCTCCCCCCTTCGTGTTTGAGGGAATCGACGTCCTCGATGAAATGGAAAAAAAAGCCATTCCCAATCCGAAGCAAAACGACGAGAGGAGCCATCATGTTTGCGTTTGCCCCACCACCTCGTTGAGGACGAGGCGCGTCCCTCGCCGCCTTCTCCCCTATTCTTCGTTGTCGTTCCTCTCGACAAAGGCGAAAACCACGCTTTGTTAGGCTTCAGGGCCGGAGGTTTTTCCCTGAGCATGACTAACCGTGTCAAGCCTGGGATTCCCTTTGAAGTTCTTTGTTACCGTATTCAGAGGATCCTCTGTTGTGATGTTCGCTTCGGGAGTTCGTCATCAGAACATCGCGAGGGAGCGAGCGACCCATAAAACCCAGAAAAACCAGCCGGTTCGCGTAGCAATCCGCTCGCTCTCTCTCCTCTTCTTCGTCTTCTTTGGCAGCCTCGTGACTCGGCAGTTTTCGTGTCACTTAATATGCGGCTATTTTTGAAGACAGCGTTCAAAGTTCGCACACACTCCATTTCCTTTTAAACGTCCGTAGTGGAAAGGTTTTGGTCTGATTCAGCTCATTCATAAGCTTTCTTGTGACCCCGCGGTTTTAATTTCCTCTGAAATTTACTCGTTTTCAAGGTCTGCAATTTGTACGGAGAAATCGGACGCTGCTCCGACACGTTGCCCTTTCTACAATATAATGAGCTTACTAACATCCATCCATTGGGTCATCGAGTTTGCATCAAGCACATTTCATTGCTTATACGGCAACATGACGGTTTTCGAGTTGGTTCAATTAGCGTTAGTTTCGAGAAACTCGTTATATTCTTCGCCTTGGTGAGAACAAACATTTCTCTTCCAAAACTCCATTTTCCTTTCAACCCAACGAGCCCAGGCCGAGGTCCGGCCGGCCTCCGCTGCGAACCCAGTAATTTGCATAGATTTTCTTCCGCTCGTCGCCTGCCCGCCTCTCTCTGCGGTTTTCACGCGGAGGGATCCTCTCTGATGAGGCGAGCACTGGTCAAGGCCCCCAAGGAGATATTCCCGCGCGCTTTTATTCCAGCCTCTGAAAGACGCTCGCGCGTTCGTCTGCCTTCTCCCCTGCGTCTTCTCTATTCATGAGATGGACCCCCGTCCTTCCCAATGGTCAATAGGCGGACAAGGGAAGAAGCTTCATTTATCCCTTTCGAAATCCTCCCCTGTTCGAGGAGGACGCAGACCAAATTGACTTTAGCTAATTGCCACTTGTGAATAAGTGGACAAAGGGTGGAGACGAGGGACGAGGAAGATCAATTTGAGAACAGCAAGAGAGAGGAGGGTGACTTTTCTTGCAAGCTCTGGCTTGCCGCTGTTCTTGAGGAGCTGCAGTCAATCGGTAACTTTCTGCAACTTGAGAAGGCTTCATGGCAGTTCTAACAGAATCCATTTCCTGGTGCGGTCAGCGGTTGCAACTTGCTGTTTCACAGCCAGTATATCAATCTTTGGCATAGGCATAGTCAGTCGCAGCCATCTGAACTCCTCGTTGATACTTCACTTTCGATCATTTAGCATTCATATTCGATCGTTCCCTGAGCAGTTTACAGTATTTCGAGATAGCACGGATCCTTTCGTACCGACCGATTCGCGAGTGATTTGCTTCTTGCACGCAGACTTCAAGTAAGATCAATGGTGCTTGAAATTTATTCCAAGGAGCTGGCACTCTTCCGTTTCATGTGAGAAACAATTGCAATTATTTGCAATCTTTGCAATACCGTCTATGTAGTGACCATCATGCGGTTTATTGGGAAGGGTTTGACAAGCCGCTTCTCGGTTTCTCGCTTTTTGTTTTAGTTCAGCATTTATGCACGAACAGTTTTGCCTCCGTTCCGTTTCATTTCACAAATGCGCTTGACTTTTGATCAACAAGTTTCAATGACAATTTCGAGCGTTTGGGTGTTTCCTTCTCACCGTGAGTCATAAACGAGTACTTGTGCCCTTCACATGTCAGTTTCAGTGTTTACGTTAAAGAGTGAGCCTTTCTGCTTCTTCAATTGTTGAGAAGCTTTGCTTCAGACACTCGAAAATGATCCCCTTTTTCCTCCTGCGTTTTCATTGGGACACGCCACATGACAGGCATTTCACGTTTTCACTTGGCACTCTTTAGCTTCAGGCAAAGCTAGTTCAAGTTCACAAACCTTTTCATTTCATGCTCGTTTGTCGCTTCGGAGTGCATCATCTTCAGCAAACTTTATTGCCGCTCGGAGTAGGAGGGATGATCGCTCGTTGTTAGCATTCGCACGTTGCCGCTTCTTCTGGGAATCTCTCTCTCCATCTCGGAAGTGATCTGCCTTTGATTGAACTTCTTCATTGGTTCTTCAGCACCAAGTGCTTCATTTGAAAACGTTTCCGTTGGCTGGTGTACACACGACTTTCGCAGAGCTTATTTTACAAGAAAAGTGTGCCAGCTGCAATATCTATTGTGCGATAGCATGCATTTTGGTCGGATTTGCCGTTGCACATTCAATTGAATAACCTTTTGCATTTGTGCGGTCAATCGCAGACCGAAACGGTGACGAACAAATGAAAACAAACTTTCAGGAATTCTGAAAACTTCCAGATCTTAGCCAGGATTTCACTTTTTTTCTGAAATTTAAAAACTGACGTGTAGAGGAGAGAGTCGCATTCACAATGCGCTTTAGAGCGGCTCAAAAGGTTGATTGGCTCGCCGGAACTGGAAGTTTTGAGATTTGAGAGAGAGTAAAAGGGCCCGACCAAAGGAAACTTCCCCCGACGCTTTGCGCCGGGGGCGATTGAGGCGTGTGTAGTGGAAACTACAGCGGTCTTCTGTTTCAAGTCGGCTTCTAGGCCTGATAATAGTGGCACGGCCGATATTGCTCCATTTGATTCGGAAAATCTCCACCAATGAGTACAAGGTGTTTGTAGCTACTCCGTTTCAAGCGCGACACTTCACAGTTTTTTTCATTCTATCCAATTCCTTCTTCAGGTTCAGCTTTGGCTTGATCCATGTCTTTTCATTTCACCGTCGAAAAATCGTTTGCTACAATGTGAATCTAGAGGAGAGGCAAGAAAAGGGGACCTTCATTTAGCAAAACTGAAAACTGTACACAACTTAGTGTGCTTTTTGATAAAGGTGCTTCTAAGTTTCATTTGCAGCATTTCCTCACGGCCATTTTTACTCCGTCGTTAGTTTGATTTGATCCTTTAGTCTTGCTTTTGAATTGCTCATCACTCTTCTTCAAATGGTCAGCCGACACAGTTCCGTTTCAAGTTGAGCATAATTGCAAGTGAAATTATCTCTGCAGTGTTCTCGTAATCCATTTTATTGAGAATTTCTCTCATGACGTCAGTTCTCATTTGGAGAACGCGTTCTCTTGCGATACGCGTCCGTTTGCTGCGCGTTTAGGATTCAGGGGGATCGCTTCTTGAGGGTCGTGTTTTGAAGCGCGTTGTCAAATTCATTTCATGCTAATGCAGCATTTCTTCCATCTGGGTCTCTAATCTGTCGCCTTTGGCGCATATCGCGGTTACACCGCTAACATTCTTAGCACGCCATTTTTATTGCTGATTGTGCTTGATGATCACCCTTCTCCTAGTTTCTTTGGTTTGGCTGCCGCAAAACATCTCCACTTCTCGCTCTAATTTCTTCTATGATATCATGCGTTTCACCTGCATGAGCGTCAATCAATTAGGCAAGCACATTCGGGAACTATGCCTTAGGAAAGCAGCTTCACTTTGTTATCTGCAAATGCCTCTTGGAATATGAAGTTTGATGAAGTAGCGGACTCGGACGGGAAATGTCGCACAGCATGAAGTTTGATGCTCCGTTACGTTGCGTTACAACATCATAGCGGTTTCGACGATCTTGTATTAGCTCGATTTCGTGGTGGTCACAGTGTTCTCTTGTTGCGAAAGAAGCAAAGAAACTTTTTCAGATTTGATCAATGACAATAGTAAACTTTCCACGGTAGTCATCCGTTTCTCAGCTGGTACTTTAAGCTGAATGGGATCCCCTTTCCGTTTCCTGACTGAAATCAGTTTGAGTTTCAACATACCCCCATGTGTGTCAGTCAACATCTGAATTCAAAGCTAGCGTTCTGTTAGAACCAGTTACTTGTCAGTTTCATACGCAGTGTTTTATTTACGAAAATGGTGTCAAGTAATGCAGCGGTGTAATGCAGCTTCACTCGTGAGCATGAGCTTTACCAACGATTTGGCATTTCATCATGTTTTAGCAGTTTCAACCTCTTTCCAAAGTGCAAGCTGATGCGACGCATAGATCGAGAGGCGGCTGCAACCTTGTTTTTCTTGTTAGCAAAACGACGGCGAGGCCCCATCATGTTTGCGTTTGCCCCGCCACCTCGTTGAGGACGAGGCGCGTCCCTTGCCGCCTTCTCCCCTATTCTTCATAGTCGTTTTCTTCGACAAAGGCGAAAACCCCGCCTTGTTAGGTGGCAGGGCCAGAGGTTTTTCCACACGGTCATTTTAATCCCCCCATTGGTCCGGGGTTGAGTTTAAGGTTTGAGGTCTGGGCAGTGGAAACCATGTCGAAAATTGTCTTCAACGAGCGACAAGGCATTCGTGAGCTCCCCGTTTTAAGCACGACACTTCCCTTCAAGTCTTACAATCGCCAATTCGGTCGCAAGAAACGTGACGTGCAAAGTTTGATTCGATCATTGTCTTTTTAGGCAGTCATATTGAAAGTTTTTTTTGCTACTGTGGCAATCTATCGGAGGCGCAAAGAAGGCGCACCTCCAAGTGCACTAAGAGTTGCTATGTCCGAGGAAAGGAATCTTTTTGGCTACGTATGCCATTCACTCTTGTCTTGGCGGTTCCAAGTTTTAGACGAAGCATTTGCTCACAGCCGTTATTGTTCCGCTATTGGTAACTTTGCTCTCTCCAGATCTTTTTTCGCTGTCAAGTCGACCGACGGGGAGCAAAGAAAATGCACCATCATACGCGGAAACGAATTTCTCGATACCAAAAAACGTTTGCCGTTGCAAGGCGCTCCTTTAGGAAAAACAATTTCGAAACAATAGGTGGCTTTTTTTCCCTCCGTTCTCTGTCGCTCGTTCTTCGTTGTCAATCTTCCTTTCTGTTGAGAAATTGCTTATCTCTCGCATATTTGACCTTCACCACTCGTTCCTGTCCCAAAGAGCTGCTATCAAAGGAGGCACAACTTTCCAACAAGAAAAGGAGGCTTTCAGTGGAAGAAAAAGCCCGCAACATTCTCTATCATTGCTTTCGCGTCGTGAGGATCGAAGCTTGATAACAGTAGCACGGCCGGCATTGTCCTTTTATTACTCTTGCTTCTGAAGTGCTCGTCACCCTTCTTCAAGCAAATCAAACGGCCAGAAGTCACAGTTCCGTTTCAAGTCGAGCGTAATTGCCATTGAAATCATCTCTGCCATTCTCGCGTAGCCTGCATCGAATCCATTTTTGAGAAAGCCTCGCACAATTGTTTCTAGAGGAATCAGATCAATATAGGACATGCCACAAGACAGGCATTTCGCATTTTCACATGGCGCTATTTAATCTAAGACAAAGCTAGTTCACTCACTTATCAAGTGAGAGATGTCTGGATTAGTGATGTTGGATTGATCTTTTCGTCCTTTGCTACTGTATTGCGCAGCGAAGTTTCTTATCGTACTCTCTATCATAAAGTTCCGCTGGAAGCGCTACAGCGATCGTCTGTGAGAGCAATGAAAGTGTCTGAAGACTTACTTTGAGTCTGTGTCTTTCTCATCCTCGTTATTCATTGGTGAAAGGTCTGTGGCTGTTGTTCAGTTCTAAAGCGAGCACTATTTTCCCCGGGTAGTGGACAATAAGATCTCGCTGACTTTTGATACAAAACGTTCATCGACAGTTCTTTGACAAAGGCGTTTCCAAGTTTCAGATGAGGCATTTCCTCACGACCATTTTGTTCCGCCATTGGTCCAGGGGCGATCAAACGATTGTAGTTCTAGAAAACTTCGTTTGAAACGTTTTAGTTTGCTGGTGTTCACCGTGACTTTCGCAGAGCTCGTTTTACACGAAAAGAGTGGAAGTTGCAATATCTAGAGTGATAATGCATATTAGTCGGATTTGCCGTTTCACGTTTAGTCTAGTAGATCTATTGTATTGGTGCGGTCAATCGCAGATTGGAACAACGATGAAGAAAAGGCAAGAGAGTTTGGAACGTGGAAACCCTAGCAGTCTTCTGTTTCACTTCGAACTCGAAACTTAATAGAACGATCACTGCCGATTTGACTTGGATGGTCACTTTGAATAAGCAAGAAAATATTCGTAGACTTTTCGTTTCAAGCGCGACACTTTCCTTTACCGTCTCTCATGAGCTAATTTCTTCTTCAGTATGTTTGAAGCTTTAGTTTGATCTATTTTTTCGAGTCACGTCGAAGTGTAACTGTGCGAATCTTGAGGAGGGGCAAGGAAGGGGCACCTCCAAGAGGTACCAAGTGTTTTTATGTTTGTGGAAACGAATTCCTTGATGCAAAAAAAAAATGCGCTTTGCCGTTTCAATGCGTCACCGAAACAAAAACGGACAATTGTGTACTAGTCGCTCTTTTTTTAGGCGCTCTTTTTTGAAGTTGATCATTTTCTGACTCTCGCATATTGTGCACGCCACCCTCTCTCAAGCTACAATAAAGCGTGTTCTGAATGGCGACTTCGTCTTTCGCTCATTTTTTATTGACCTTGTCGATAACAAGACTGCGTCTCCATCAGCGTCTTCAGTCCGGACGTGCCGTGGCATTTCGCGTTTTCATGCGGCATACTTTAGTAGAAGTTAACGTTTCGGTGAAGTCTTTCTGACGCGCCCTTTAGATATCGTAGAAACATTTTTTCAGTTAATCCACGTACGAGCTGCTATGGTTCACCAGTTCACGAGGTTACTCGGCTCTTGCTTCAAGTAAGATCGGATTTCAAATAAGATCAATGGTGCCTGAAATGTATTCCAATAAGCTGGCACTCTTCCGTTTCATGTGAAAGGAAATTGCAAATGTTCTTAGTTTTGGCAGTTTCAACGGGAGCCTGTGTGTTTGTTGAAATGCGTTTACCAATCGGCTTTCCGTTTCTCGCTTTTTGTTTTAGTACAGAATTTTTAAACGAACAATCATACCCGCAGTTGCGCCCGTTTCTAATTGTAAGCACTGGTCTGCTGACGAATGCCTTTCAGCGACAATTTCCTTCGGTTAGAGCCAGTTACTTGTCGACTTATAATATTTTCTTAACGCAAATATTTCCATGTGATCATGACGGCGCTGCGACGTTGAATGTGCTATAGCTGACCAGCACAAGATTCGCAAACGCTTTGACATTTCGTCGTAAAATCTCAAACTGATGCAACGCGGTGACCGTCTCACTCTATGACCTTCGTTTCCTAGTTAGCAAAATGATGACAAGAGAAGTCGCGTCATGTTTGCGTTTGCCCCGCCATCTCGTTTAGGACGAGACGCGTCCCTCACAGCCTTCTCCCCTATTCTCGTTGTCGTTCCCCTCGACAAACGCGAAAACCACGCTTTGCTAGGTTTCAGGGCCGGGGAGAGTTTTTTTCCAGAGCATGACAAACCGTGTCAAGCCTGGGATCCCCGTTCGCTTCAGGAGTTCGTCATTAGAACATCGCCAGGGAGCGAGCGACCCATGCAACCCAGAAAAGCCAGGCGGTTCGAGGAGCAATCCGCCCGCATTTTCTCTCTCCTCCTTTTCTTCGCCGTCTTTGGCAACCTCGTGACTCGGTGGTTTTCATGTCAGTTAATATGCGCCTATTTCTGAAAACATATCAATGTTTCTCACACACCCCATCTCTTTTTTTTGGAAGTCTGTTGTAACAAGGTTTTGATTTGGTTCAGCTCATTGTAGGACTTGGCGCTCTTTCGTCTAAGACAAATCTATTGGTGTTCGTAAACATCGATTTCACGGCGTTGATTGATTTCAGCTGACACTTCACTCGGCCATTTTCGATGATCCTTTGCTAAAGGCGCTTCCAAGTCTCGGAGGAATCATCTTCTCACGGCTATTTTATTGGGGGGACTCTATAAGTAGTTGCACTTTTTGATCTTTCAACCATTCTTCGAGGCCTCGCGACCCGCCTCAAAGGGGAATATGTGCAGTACCCCTTGACCGATCTACACGCCAAGTTTGGTCGTTGTGTATTGCTTCTAATCGGGAGAACGAGCGAAATCCAAATCCCAAGTCAGAGGTCTGAAATTCGGATAAAAATCCCGGAATTGTTTCGGGGCAGGCCAATCGCGCTGGACGACTGCTCTTGGCATAAGTACACCAACGCACTTCAAACCTGGGCGAAATCGGCTCACTGCGAGCCGAAAGCGAACATGGTCGAGATGAA
>JAQIXL010002654.1:0-12379 GCA_034700245.1 Poikilolaimus oxycercus | reverse complement strand
ACAAGGAAAGGCGACTGGCGACATGGCCCGTGCCTCCACTAAACATTCACGCACACAATAAATAGACAAGAAGCGTCGTTTACTTCCTCGGCGGGGGTGCCGGTCGCCTCCCGTCGTTCGTGTAATCAGTTTACGTTTTTGGCGCATTTCTTCGCCTTGTTGTAAATAATAAATGGACGGAATCGGAAACAGACGAACGGGCGAAAGAAAACAAAAGAAAGAGGGAAAGTAGAAGACGCACCTGGACTGATTCGTGGAGTCGACGTGGTGGTGATGAAGCGAGGACGACGAGACGACCAGCTGCGGGTCCATAGCCGAGGCACTGTTCCCGTTGTTTATGCAACTGAAGCTTCTCACTCACTTCCAGAGGGGGAAGAGAGTACTGTGGCCCACGCGTGGTCGAGGCCAGTGGGAGGGGCCTCTTCATCTTCTCTCACTTCGCTCCTCTCGGCCAGGACTCGTCTGGCGCCCTCGCGTGCCCCACGCGCAACCACCGTAACTTGAGACCGGCACCCTGGTGGTAGTGACTCAAAGTCTCGATGCAAGTCTTCAACAGGTGATCGATGAAGGCGTCGAACTGTCGAAGCTGAAAGGGTTTTTAGCTTTCAAGGAAAGAATTTTTCTACGCAATGGCACAACATGTGGGAACTTTGTCCAATTTGGAGAGTATTTCTAACTGTCTCAAACATGAGCAACTCGTTCACGTTTCGCCATCGCCGTTCTTGGCTTGAGGATGTGGAGTGCACCTCGCCGTCTCGAACACCGGCCGGGAGTGGCTCGAGGGGGGCGCCAAGAGCCCCTTCCCGTTGCGCAACCACTGATCGCGATTGTTTTCGAGGTGAAACGTGAGTCGTGGCACGAGCCGAGACCGGCGGCGCTGAGAGAGGCGTCACACCCTCGACGCTCACCGTTTTCTTCCCCAAGCTCGGTCTCTCTATGACAAAAGGGGTGAAGGAAGAGAGTCCCAGTCGACTGGCTAAGGAGGTCTTTAATCCAGGCCGCCCCCCTCCTCGGCAGCAGCAGCAGGCGGCGCTGCCAGTGGCACGCAGCCCTCCAAAGGCAAACAACTTCGTGTGTTCTCCTCCACGCCACAAAAGAAGGACACCCAGGAATGGAACACAACCTCCAAATTTGAGAATGAATGAATTTTTAGCCAGTAAACACTTGATGCCGCTTGTGTGATGAGAGAGCACTCATTAGAATAATAGCTGTCACGTATTTCGAACCTGGAAGAGCTCTTGAAGTTCCTGAAAGTTCTTTGTGTTTTCTCATTTCTTGGTTCCTTGGAAGTTTACCGTCTTCTGGCTTCCGAAGACGTCAACAATCATCAACCCTTGATTTCCCTTTTCCAAGTGCAGCAAGAAGAGGAAGAATCCGTGCCAGGCGCCGCTTCGCTCATTTCGTCTATGCCCACTCGACGTCTCTCGGGAAGCCATCGGAAGGAATCGGAAGGGCAGAAAGCATAAAGCACTATGTCTCAAGACGTTCTCCGTGGTTTGTTTGCGACAGCCGCCTCGAGATATTGTGCCCGGATAATGAAATTGAATGAGAGGTTACGTAACCCCGGCTTTTAGTGCTCTGTGGACAGATACGCGCTTGACTTACTGGCTTCTCACTTCTGACTGATGAAATGGGCGCACTCAGCCTGAACGTCCAACTACTAGCCCTCATGTGGTCCTTCTGAACTCCCTTAACACACTCACCATACCGCATAAAAGCCCAATTGGGCGACGGCGAGCCGTGCCCGGACGCCCATTTTACCCTCCCTCGGTGCAAACAGAGGTCGCCATCGTCGTCGTGGGCGCTCGTTGTCTTCCCTTCCTTCCGGAGTTTGGAGTTTTTGGCTTCTAGCACCACGCCGCACAGCGTTTTCGGAGTCAATTTCCGACGTCGATTCTTGGGGAGATTCGAGCGCTCCGCCCCGGCACGCGGCTCCTTCAGCGGGCCTCTTTTAAGACGCGACGCGAGTGGGAGAGAATGGAAAAAGAAACCCCCTCTCCACAATGGGGCATTCAGACGACGTGCGCGACCAGAAGATGCCCATGCTAGCTGATCCCGAGAAGGCCGATCTCGATGCGGACGACGACGATTTCGATGATGTCGTCACTGCTGCCGATGCTCCAAATCCTCATGACATCGGTTTTGTTTCTTCCTTTGTTTTCAAGGTGTTCAATGAAATTTCAGGCAGTATTGCCATCGAAAAGGGAAAATTCTGCAAGACGGTCATGCGTCCACTCTTCTATTACATGTCCGTTATCGGTCTCAATCATTCCTACCTGGGCAACCATATCTGGCGCAAAGTCTACAACTTTACTGTCATTGCAATTTTGGTGAGCTTTTTCTCGAATCATGAACCACTGCAATAGATTGCCAGTACAATTCGCAAGTTCTCGCAATTAACCATTCGAACGCCGAACAAGGACCACCACACAATTCAGTCATTACTCTTCGATCCGGCAGTAGCGTTGACCCTCTGCCATGCGCTTTTCTTGCTCTGGTAATTTACACATTTAGCGGCCGAGAAAATGAGTTTGCAGTGGGACATCCGCCGCGTTAATGCTTCTTCGAATGCAGTTTCGTCGCAAGAAACTTTGTGAGGTGCTGGAGAACGGAATTGTCAAGGTAAGCGAGATTGTGACTCGACGGACCACTTAACGCCAAGTTTGCTAAGTGTCGGAAAATCGAGAACGACATCTGCCTCATCGGGATGAATCGGCTCTTCGTTGGAATAAGCACAACCGTCTCGTTTGTTATGGGCATCACGCATATGCGTAGGTTCTTCATTGAATTTGTCTCTTGCGGGAGGTTCTGTAGTTCTCGACGATGATGACTAGACGGGTAATCCAATAACAAAAAGCCGAGGTGGAGGGGGGTGAAGGGCTCTTTAAACGGATGAGATCACAAAGTGGTCTCCTGGTCTGCTGACAAAAGCTAAATTTGAGGAAATTGCATGGAACTATGAAGCCATAGAAAGCCACAAAATGTTCCGCGAGAACAACCACGAACAACAATGTGTTTCAAAACCGATAAAGTTGCTTGCAGTAGTGAAAATGGAAGTGATCAGGATCCCGTGGTCACCACCCCTCATTACATCGTATCTCCCATGGGTCATCGCCGAGGCGTACGTGGTCTTCATCGCACAATCGGCCATCCTCATGCTGGCTACTCTCTTCGCACAGATTTGCCTCATTTTGAGGACAAACGTGAGGCGTCTGGTCATCGAGATGGTGCCACCCGACAAGGACACGTGAGCGACTTTGAACCCCTTCCCGCCCCTTTCACCCTTTAATTAAACTCAATGAGAATCTAAAAGAGAAATGGTGATTTAGATGCCCGACCACAGAGCAGGCACTTCAACAGATTCATGAAGTCCAGAAGCATTACCAGGTTTGTTAATTTCAAGATGAAGAGTTGGCAGAACATTTACAACGGAAAAGTTGCCATTGAGAGCCATTTCTCGATGGCGATCTTCTACACGTATGCCGGCTGCATCCCGATCATTTGCTTCCTCTCCTACATCCTTTGCCGCGATGAGGAACCAGACTTTGCCAAGACATTCGCCTTGTCCGTATGGATGGCCAATGCCATCATTTCGATCCTGATCTTCTCCATCCCTGCCTTCATCGTACAAGAGCATGTAAGAATCTCGTCGTTGGTCGTTTGAAGAATCCGCTCATTAGGGTGCAAACCTGCTCACTTCTTGCTTCCGCATGTACCATGAAACGCTCTGCGAGCACCGCGATGTCATGGTTCTGGTAAGACTCGAAGCACATATTCACCCACAAACAAAATCCTTGATTTTCAGTCAGCGATGCAGTTTCTGACCATTCAAATTCAATCAACAGAATTGACTCTGACAGCCGGGAACTTCTTCTATCTCACTCGTCGCATTCTTCTTACGGTAGCTGGCGCAAACTCTTCTCAGAAATAGACTTTAGCTCGTGTCTGCCATCTGCACCTACTTCCTCGTCCTCATACAATTCGACAGTGTGGGAACCCAACCGGGCAGCAACATAACGTTCGCAAAGGCCATTCGTGGTTGAAGTTGCAGTTAATTTCTTCCTTCTCCTTCTCTCTTGCACTACATTTCATTCACTGATCTCATCTCGTACACATATTTATTTGTAAACGTGGTTTTTTCATATTTTCTGAGTGAACGCATAAAACATGTTGTTATTTCCGCGTAAATCGTGTGTCTTCTGCTTGTCAACAAGAGGAGAGCGGCGGCGAGGGAGGTCAAGCGAGCGTGAGCAAGCGCCTCTAACGAGCATGCGAGATGTTTTCTCTCGGGCTGCTTCATTTGTCTGGATCTCCCCCTCACTCACTGCCCATTGAGGAGGCGGCCTCTTCAACCTAAGAGAGAGCGACGACGAAGCGTCGAACCTTTTGATCCGACCGCCCGCCGACGCAAAGAGCCTCAATTCTCTTCCGCGACGTGAGATAGAGGACGCGGGAAACCTTTTTCGGCCATCATTTTCCCCGCACTCCTCAGAAGAGACTCTTCACTCGCAGACTACGTACATGCATCGAGCATCAAGAGCGAGAGAGCGAGAGAAGAGATGACTTCGTTTCATCCTCGAACGAGAGTTTTCGGGAATATTTCATTCACTTGAGATTGGAATTCGGGCAGATTTCCCCCTTTTCTCTCGTCAATATTGCACGTGGCAAGGAGGGCTTCCTTGCCAGCGTTCGGCCGAAGGTTTGCACGTCCGTCTCTTGCAATATCGCCCCCGTTTCACACTCAAAGTTTCAATCTCTGCATGTGTGTGCCAATGACCCCGTGACGATGCTAAGAGTTTCGTTTCGACGTGCGCAATGACATTGACATTGCGTTCTCTTTATTGAAATTCACCGCTAGAGGAAGAGAAAACCGGCAACAGAACAAAGAACAACCAAATTTGAGAATTTTACACAAATGAAGGAAACGGTAACGAATATCGTCGGCCGCGTGCTTGAGATGCTTTTTAACCCGGATCAACGAGGAGAACTGAAGTGTGACGAACACGTAGAAGTGCTAGACACCGGTCGACGGAGGATGAGGAGAGATCATCGTGCTTGCGGAAGGGCCCGAAATTGTAGAAGAAGAAGTAGAAGGAGGAGGATAAGGAGAAGAAGAAGAAGCGTAGAAGCGATAGAGAAGGAGTAGAGGCATCATGCAAACTAGGTGCCCGAATCTCCTGCAGTATCGTTCATGCAAACGAAACTAAACGACGGTGATACTTCTATAGAAGCTATGCGGCGGCTTCTGCATTGAACTGGCGTGTGGCAGTGGCGTGAAGAAACTTCGGAAGAGGGCTCGACATCGCGGATTGGAGAGGGTGTAGATGAAGGGGTTGAGGCAGGAACACGCGTAGCTAAGCCACACGGCCACCACATAGATCCAGTCATAGACCAGATGACTGAAGGGCATTGTTATTTGTTGCCGAGAATCTTCTTACCCAGCATAGAACTTGACCGGCCAGAGGACGAGAAATGGCGCCCAACACACGAGGAACCCGACGAAGATCTGGGCGACGGCCTTATTCGCACGAGCCTGCAAGAAGGGTTCCGCATGTGCCATAAATAATCTCTTCTCACTTGTTTGGAGGCTCCGTCGCGTGCGCTGAAGAGGTCGGCGACGCCCGGGATAGCGATGATGGAGAAGCGCTTCGTGGAGCCCATGCCGCCCGTCGGCGACGAGAACCGTCTTGACATAAAGGAAGCATGCGAGCCACGATGGTAGCTGCTGCCACCCATTGGCCGAGTCTCTTCGCGCCCGAACTCTGTGTCCTGACTAGTGTTGCTGTTGCGGCGTTGACGAAACTGAAGAAGTCACAAACTATGAAGAGCTGAATAATTCATTTACCTTGAAGATACTCGAGATGATGCTTTCACCGCGTTGCACCATAACGATGCGATTTTCTTGCAGCGACTCCTTTCTCGCTGGTATTGAGGTGACACCCGTGATTCGCAAGTGATTATTGCTGTTTTCCTGTAAACAACACGGAGAGGGTTTCATTCACACTCTCTTCGCTGATTGAATCACCTCAAATTGAGCGACGTGCGCGTGAGGAATCTGCTCGGAGAAGGAGCGCTCCCTCCCGCTGCTCCGCTCTTCAGAGAGAGGCGCCAGCTGGAATTCCGCCTTTGGGTATCGCGGCGACTGACTCCGTGGACTCCTCAGGGTGCTATAGCCTACAACTGAATGCATCACATCTAGTCTGCTTGGAGAGGACGCACCTGACGTGATCGTCGTCTGACTCGCATCAGATATCTTCTTGGTCGGCTCGGGCGTCGTGCGCGTGGAGTTTCGCTCCTTGTTGCGTGACCCGGTGGAGTTTTGAGCGCCGCCGTTAGTGATCGAGATCGGGTAGGGCGGCTGGCCAGAGCCGCCTCCGCAGCCGACGTTCGAGTGTTGTCGCAGGAAGTTGGTGTGGTTCCTCACGGCATGACTGATGCAGTCGAACATCACCACCTGGAAGACTCCTCTCGTATATTCTAGACCAATATCACGTGTTTGAGCTTCTTCATCTTCTCTGAAGACAGATACCCGCTGCTTCCTCCTTCTCCTCCTCCGCAATGGCCTCCTCTCTTTTGCTTTATTGCATTTGGTGTTCGCGAGAAAAAGGAGAGTTGAGCGAAGGAGTGCACACACTCAATCTGGCTGTTGTTGCCCTCCGCATAACCCTTCTAATAGAATCGCTTTTCGAGGGAAGACTGAGGCGCCCACTCTCAGAAAGGAGCTTGAAGGACTGCGAGGGTGAAGGCCGTGAGAGGCGATGAGGATGAGGCGAGAGCAAAATATGAAGCACCCAAGGAGGCGAAGAGGAAAGAGAGACAATTTTCGCCTTCGGACACACGAAATGAGCTTTTCGAGGGGGGACTTTTCTCTCTCGGCTGAATCTCCACGAAAGAGAATAAAGATGCCGAAGAAGGGGAAGACCTCGTGGTCGCGCGAGGACTCTTCACGAGTTTGAACCCCGAAGAACAAGGAACAAAAAGAAGCTAAGACGAAGTCACGCGGACTCACCAAGGCAATAGTCGGCACATAGTAGAAGATGGTGCCGAGGACGGGCAACACGTAGTCATTTGAGTAGCGAGATGAGCAGAACGGCAGTGCGAGGTCGCTTTCGGCACCTCTTCTTGTGAAGAAGAAATACACTGGCACATAAATGATCCCCGGCAGGATCCAGATTGCCATAATGATATGTCTAGCCAGCCGTCGACTTCGCTTGAAGATGCACAATGGCGTGACCTGAAATGCCTCTTTTCAAACAAAAAAAACATGATCCTTGATCAGTCGGCGACGCGACGTCTGGCCCCGTCCCCATTCCTTGCACTACCCCGAAGACGCGTTGCTTGGAAGGTAATTTTTCTGCTCGTTAGCGTGCACCCGAGGGCACTTCCTTGAATGTCGCCGCTCGGGGAAGGAGAGTGGAGAAGGAGAGAAGAGAAGACGAACCAAGTTGCAAGAGCGATCGAAGGTGATGGCCGCAATGGAGAGCAGCGAGATCGTGGAAAGCGTCTTGTCGAGGAGTTGCCAGAAATCGCACATCCACTGCGAGACGAAGAAGCCCGGCACCCTGAAATCTCGCTCGCGTCTTCGTCGTCGTCGGCTCTCAGATTTCGCTTTGTGGATTCCATTTGCTCGCCCGGAGAAGGGAAAGGAGAAGGAGAGGGGAGCGGGGCGACGAAGCGGGGCAGCGGGAGGACGTCAGGGACGACGTGTGTGGCGTGAGAAAAGCTCGAGTGCGCGTTCCTCGAGGGAATGGTCCCATGTTTTGTTGGAGGAGAGAAGAGGACGAGAAGGAGGACGAGTTGCAGGAAGAAGCGGCGGGAAAGAAGCCAAGGACGGGGTTGCAATCACTCGAGTCCTTCTCTCTCTTCTCTTCTCCTCCTTGCCCCCCTCCCTTCCATTGAAAGCGCAGTGGCCACTCACTGGAAGATGTGAAGGGCAGCGGGCAGCATTACGAGGAGGCCGACGAGGCCGTCTGCAACGGCGACGCTACGTAAGTAGCAATTGCTGATCGACTTCGACATGGAACGATGCGAGAGGACGGTGAGGCTGATCACGTTCATGGCTATTGTGGCCACTGAGAGAAGCATTGTAGCGGCTGCACCTGTGTAGAGTGCTCCACGCTCCCAACCCGTCGCGTTCACCTAGCAAGGGTTCCAGTGAAGCTCTCGAAGTGGACTCACCATGTATTGGTCAAGGGCGAACTGCGACTGGAAGAGCAGCCGCATGCTTGCCGCCACTCCTTGACCCCGTTGGCAAGCACGTGATCTCCAATCTTCCACTGAAAGCATCGTGTGTTCATCCGGTAACAAACAACAAGAGCGAAAGTGCGCGCCTTTAACGGCCGAAGGGCAAAAGCCGCGAAAGAGGCGCGAGGAAGCGCGTCGGTCAACTGGGTCCTCCTCTTCGTCAACAAGGTGGCATTTCAAAAGCTTAGAGGCGCTGAAAGGGAGAAATAGTGTGGGCGACGCTTGGCTTCGACGTGAACTGAAGATGGGAAAAAAGCCGGAAGACGGCGCGGTGGTCGGGCAAAAAAGCCGAGAGCCTTGCGAGAAGGGGTCTAGCCCCGGCTAAGTGAGAACTCTTCTCGGAGAGCATCTTTCATGACAGGGCATGTCAAGAACTCCGTATTCATAAGTGTGTGTAGAATATTTCTTACACTAAGTCAGGGGGCTAATAGAATCAAGGGATGTGATGAAGCGGAACAGAGAGAGGAGGAGACGGAGGAAGAGGAGGAGAGGCGTGTCACCGAGATGCCGCGCACCCCACGGATTGCATGATGCCCACACGGCCGGCTGGCCAGCAAGCAGCCACAGCCTTTTGCACACCAATGTGGCGGAAACAAATAAAGACATCGCGTCCTCCGTGTTGCTCTCGGAGCCGTGTTGAGTGGCCAGCACGAGGAGCAGGAGGAGAGAGCGGCAAAAATATTTCAGTCCTTGTGGAGAGAATTCAGCCGGGTGATAATGCGTGCGCGTTCATCCGACGAGAGTGGACAAAAACACATGGAGAAGCCGAGGTGGACAGGTGAGGGTCGAGGAAGAGCGCGAGGCGTCCCCCTCTTGTCACCAGACTCTTTTCGGGAAGGCTTTTAGAATTGGAACAGACAGCTTGCAGAAAACAACGGAAGGAGAGAGCCGCGCTCGCGAGAGCGTTGTCGCGCTCGTGCAAATCTAAAAACGAGACGGAACGGCGAAGAAGACCGGAATGACTCAATCGCAGCAGCATTCAGACGCTTCGACCAGCGTGGGTCGGGCGGATGAGAGGGTGGCAGTCTTGGGTGGGAGGGGGATATTTGTCTGCGTGGGGTGGATGGCAGCACGTGATAGGATGTGGAGCCGACGAACGCTAGAGGCGCCTCAAGCACTCAATGAGTTTACGAAGCGGTCTTCTGCGCGCGCGTCGAGCAGCCTGAAGGCGGGAAAGGGGCGTTGGAGGGGCGCGCGCTCTGAGATTCTGCTCGAGACGCCCTGAGGAGGGCGGGGACACACATTGAAGAAGAAGAAGGAGAAGGGGAAGGAGAAGAGCCTCGTCATCAGCAGACGAGATCAAAGGGAGGGGGAAGCAGCACGAGAAGTTCAACAAGAGGGCGAAGAATTCTTTTCATCGTTCGTTTTGTATTCGATGCGGATCGGCAGTTTGCGTGCCACCTGACCTACACGAAACAAAGAATTGTAGTTTTCGGCTAGTCATTGCAACCAGCGACACCGGAGACGGTGGGCGGAAGGAACGGAAGAAGAAAGTAGCACATGACCTGACAGGAAGTCAGTAAAGTGCACAAAACAGAGAAAAAGAATATGACTTGAAGCCGTCGAGCTTTTTCTTTACTATGAACTCTCTGATCTGAAGAGATTCTGAGGAGAGAGAGGGGATGCTTACATCGTCATCATGCAGAGAGGACGACGACAGGCTAAGCGCCAGCCTTCTTCGAGGAGCAGTGCGAAATCTCAAGCATCACCTGATTGGCCACGCTCTCTCCTCTCACACGGTGTGCGCATCAAGATCTCAAGCCGAAAAGCGATAGGATTGGCTATTTCGGTTACGTAGAAGACGAATTTAGACTTTTCTTCAACGAGACGGGCCAATCCAGATGAATGCTCCTAATAAGTGACGCAGGCGAGATGTGCGTGTCCAGGTTTGGAGACGGTGACTAATCACTCTTCACCCCTTCTACAACGGTCACAGAAACTCATGAGAGTCTTAATTGAAAAATGAAAGACCTCAAAACTACAAAGCAAGGACCGGCCACAGCCTCCTCGTGATCAAGAGAACCCTCAACTCCATTGCACCACAACGCACGCATGGCATCCGAATCAACAACAACGCCGAGAGAGATCAAAGCGCGCGAGAAAACTCATGAAGGCTCAGAGACGTGCTGAGGTTTGAGGTATTCTTGGGACGCCTGGGAGGCGTTTCGGGTGTGCCCAAAATTAGTGCGTCGACGCCCCCGTCCTTCCCTCCTTCTCGCGGCTGCCCCGACGTGAACTCTTGCAACATTGATGGGGCGAGGAATCTGAGGAGACCCGCACGTAAATAATGTAGCCACACTGCGGGACCCCCAAGCGGCCGTCGGGGGGAGCGTCGTCGTCGTCGTCGGCACTGAGTGAGAGAGAATTGAAAAGAAACTCCCTTCCTTCGGCTCGTTGGTCCCCCCCCCCCAGACACAAACACCTCCCTCGCCTTCCTCGGATCTCCTCGACCACAGGTCGCGTTTCTTCAGATTTCTCCATTGAAGAGATTACGAAGACACTTGGAGTATCGGAATTTCGAGGAGTAGAGTGAAAGTGGCCCTCCTCAACGAGCTTGCTCTGTGTTTGTAAATGAGCATTGACGCATAGAATTGCGAGTTGGAGCTTCTTTGTCGTTGCCTCGGCGCCGACGATTTTCCACGCCACTTCGAGGAGACGGCCAAGAGGAGGGGGAGTGGAGCGCGTGGAAGAAGACTTCTTGGCACGTGGACTCTACGATCTCTGTGAAATCGTCAACGCGTGAGGCCTCGTGGAAGATTTCGACCGAGAACACACAAACTGAACAATTCTGTGATGAGAGCACCGAAACGTGTGAAATGGGTCTCTATTGCAGAGACTGGTAAACAATACCGTAGGAATCCAATTTTGTGTCGGATGCTTTTGGTGAAAGTCAAGTGGACTTCCGATTTCCACCTTGCAAAGATTGTCAGCCAGCCCCAACAACGTTGAGGAAGTTGTCTACTCGTGTGAAGTGTCTGGCTGCTGCAGACCCGTAGTAAACAATACTCCAGACAGCTCCTGTTTTGCCTTTGATTCACTCGACGTTGAATAGTGACATTATGGCACTAAACATTTCAGGGCTAAATATATTTCTGCAAGTGGAAAAGAGTCTGGGATGGCTTTGTTGGGAATTCAGGCTGCGCCCCAGGAAACCAGGAAATGTTTCGCTGTGCAGACGCAGGTAAACAAATGCACTCCCAATCCAATTTTGCCCTCGATGATTTCACCTAGACGGTTCAAGGGTTCGGTAACGCTAAATTTGGAATGGAGAAGGTATTCTTAGCTGTCGAAGAGAATATGAGGTAGTTTTGTGCGCGACAACTCGAGGCATGCAAACCCCTTTTGAGCGGGGGGAAGCCGATGACGCGAGGGGCAAAGACGTAAGAGCACTGAGAGTGAGGGAAGGCGACCCCTGAGAGAGAGGGGGAGAGCGTATGGGAACCTCCGTCCCGCTCTAGGCTTTCTTCCTTGGTCAACGGGGAGAGCATGTGAGAGCCAAAGAATGATCCATGGTCACAGAGACTACGGCAGAACATCCCGCGATAATCAAGCCAATCGGGCGTTCAAGCAATTTTGCACGTAGCTGGAAGGCCATGAAGCGAGAAACATGGTGAGGAAGCTACTCGAGGAGTCGTCTGTCTTCAAGGAAGTGGAAGCGGCGAGCCTTGAAGACGCCATCTCACGCGATATGATTCAAGAGGAGTATATCGTGAGCCGAGCGCGAGGGAGAGCGAGGGAGCGATCTCCGGGAAGAGTTCTCAAAGACGATCATTTATGCGGGAAAAATGGTCGACGTTGGCGAGGGCTTTCAAGGAACTGGGGACCCCGTAGATCCCACGCAACTCTTCTTGAAAGGTTACGACTGTCGACGTGGAAGAGGCAAGAAAGACCAACTAGAATGGAATTAGGTCTATGTTCGAATTCAGATGAGGCACCCCGTTGTCGCGATCCCCTCTAAACACGAGCACGCCGTTGCTTCGAGGAGTTGCTTGTTCTTGTGAAAAGCGAAAGCGAAAACGTGCGTGAGAATTCCTTAGAGAAAAGAATTAGCCTCCCCAAATTACGCGATCCACTATGCAGGACGGCGAATTTGCTCTTGCAAGACTTTTTCGAGTTGAGAATCTTTTATCGCAAT
>JAQIXL010002653.1:0-12381 GCA_034700245.1 Poikilolaimus oxycercus | reverse complement strand
GAAAACTCGGGAATCTCAAAACTCGGTAAAACTCGAACTCGGAAAACTCGGGTTTTCGGACTCGATGCCCAACCCTACTTTCAACGCTCACCGCGTCAGAAATGTAGAGAATTCGGTCGTCATTACGATTGCAAGCAAACCAGTGCACGACGAACAGTTGTCACATCCACTTTGGGACTATCCGAGTTCCTTTTCCAGTGTGTTTACATGAAGGCAATGAAACCAACAGCTTCAAAGAGTGTACTCTGAGCATACAATAAGCGACGCTGCCCACTTCAAGCGCCCGCACGGACGACAACTAGAACAACCATATGAGCGACTTTTTTTGAACCTGCAAAAATTTGTTCTACAGTTTGGCATTGATGCCAGAAGTTATCAGATGGCTGTTTCTTTGACGAAAGTCATCATTTTAGGCAATTCAATAGCTCATTTTGCTCGTGTCAACGAGCTCGACAAGAATATCGACTTGGAAGTGAACACTTCTCCTCAAAGACACCTCGAATTTATCAAAAAAGAGGCCTCTACCCTCGACATTTTTCTCGCCTGAAAGAAAACTTTGCTGGAAAAGATTCTCCGCGAAAAGCCGGTCTAGTGGGCAAAATCTCATCGCAAGATTTCACCGCTAGCCCAGGTAAAAAGTTGTCAAAAGTTGAAGTCACCGCCCGAGATCGAGCCAGAGGGCAAGAAGTGGGCAAGAAGAAGTCGTGCTATGCTCTCATTTTTTGCTGTCTGATACGCCAGTAATGACGCATCGCATTATATGGGACAAGGCTGAAACAGCCAATGCACTCTCAATGCGATACAGAAGTCTTCCCAAAAAAAATTTCGTTCGCTTTCGAAACTGACTCGTCTAGATAATAGCGTCGCTAACCTGCACAAGCTTACACCAGAAGGCTGAAACAGATAGAAATTTTTGCTAATTGCTCAAGATGCATCCAAGACTGCCAAGATGATTCAATAAGTATCGCGTTCAACACCTTTAGTGGCGGGAAAATTAGTCAAATGGTTTACAACGCTGCTGAAACAGCGTACTAATTCTTTTGCGAACAAACTTCAGCGACAGTCAGCTGCAGAGCATTTTCAGTACGTTTTGCAAAACATAAAAGGCGAGTACAAAGATGATGACACAATGAAAATTGGACACCTTTCTTCCTCTGGGAGGACATCTCGCTTCTTTCTTTGTTCATTCGTTCATTGCCGACATGTCAAAATGCCAACAATTTCAAAAAAATGCGATTTTACTTATCGGTTTCAGCGTGTTCGTAATTCGACCCGGCTCGACCCGTCGACCCGGGTCGGGTCGGGTCCGACCCGCGGACATGTCTGAATCTAACACCAACAAATGTGAAATCTACAAAACTGGTCGCCGACCGCAGGCCTTACCAGGCATCGTAGCTCTCGAATAAGAGTCTTTCAAAACCTTGTCTGGTCAAAGCGGTCAAGTCTGTCTTCTTCCTTTTCCTTTCTGAAAGAAACATTTCAGATGCGCCCTCAACATCGACATTCTCGTAGAAGAAGAATGAATCTCATAACGAGCTGAATGAAATCAAGAAACAAAGTAGTCGCCAGAGCAATAAATCTGTTAGATTCGGATGATGCAGCAGCCCTGAAACGCGGAAGTTCTGAATGACTTGCATTTCCGCGAAACCACATAGGGTATGTACTCGTTCAATTTCAACGCAGCTGAAACCGAAGAATACAGCCTCAACGGGAGCAAGTTGAAATTCTAGTCCCATCTATCATAAAGGTTTCGGGATACAAGAACACTGAAACCCACAAGTCTAAAACATTTTCACCTTAAATTCTTCTGTAGCCTTGAAACATCGTCGTGCATCGTCTCCACGTGCTTCTGAAAACGTCTAAAGTTTGAGAGCAAAAGACGAATCGATGGCTCCTATATGAGGTGCATACACTAGGACACTGAAACCGACAAAACCAAATGAATTTTTCGCTCAAAACCAGTCGGGATCCAGCATCTGCGACCGAATCAACTGGACAAAGCGAAGGCCGACGAGTGAACATTCTCGTTGAGGAATCCCGCATCGTTTACACCAGAACGCTGAAACAGCGAAACTGAAACATACGACGTCGTAGGAGGCAACTGCAAACTGTTTCGACTTTTGATTTCGCACCACCACCATCATTCCAGTACAATAGTTAGTCCAAAAAATCGCGTTATTTACAACGCTGCTGAAACCTCGCCGTAATGGTCAACTATCCTTAGTACTATATAAAGTACATCCCACCCTGACATTGTGACATTGTGACATTGTCGCACTTTTTTCTACAGAGACGTCGTACGAGTCCAAAGTCAGTGTTAGTATAGGTAATCGAGGTCGTAGAGAAAGAATATGAAGTAAAAAGTGGGGGTCTAAAAGTCAAAAGTACGGTAACTTACTCCTCCCACCCTGACATTGTGACATTGTGACATTGTCGCACTTTTTTCTACAGAGACGTCGTTCGAGTCCAAAGTCAGTGTTAGTATAGGTAATCGAGGTCGTAGAGAAAGAATATGAAGTAAAAAGTGGGGGTCTAAAAGTCAAAAGTACGGTAACTTACTCCTCCCACCCTGACATTGTGACATTGTGACCGAATTTCTACAGAGACGTCGTACGAGTCTAAAGTCAACTTTACTATAGGTAATCGAGGTAGTAGAGAAAGAATATGAAGTAAAAAGTGGGGGTCTAAAAGGCAAAAGTGCGGCAACGTACTCCTCCCCCCTCCACTTTGCGACATTGTCGCACTTTTTTCTACAGAGACGTCATATGTACGAGTCCAAAGTCAGTGTTAGTATAGGTAATCGAGGTCGTAGAGAAAGAATATGAAGTAAAAAATGGGGGTCTAAAAGGCAAAAGTGCGGCAACGTACTTCTCCCTCCTCCACTTTGTGACATGTAGAAACAAGCGCCTTGGGCCGTTATGTACAGCTACTGAGTAAGTCTACGGAGTAGAAACTGAGCGCCTGGGGCCGTTATGTACAGCTACTGAGTAAGTCTACGGAGTAGAAACCGAGCGACGTGCGTGGCTTTTGCCATGACTCCGTATAGAAGTGGAGTCGTGCAACCGAGCCCAACTAGTTGTCGAACCAGAATCTTCATGGAAATGAGCGTTTTCGGTCATTTTGGGGTCATTTCGCGAAGGCTCGTTCTCGAGCTAGAAGCAATGAATTTCAGATCTGAAAAAAGCTACTTGTAGGGGAAGACGTCGCCGGAATTTGTGTCCATTGTGATACTTATTTCGTTGTTGCTACTTTCGTTTCCACGCTAAATCCCTACGCACTACTGACACATCACGTTGGAGTCCCCTTCCTTCATACATGATCGCCTTACACCTTACGCGTGGCCCTACTACGAATGAGAACTGTTCGCATGCGAACTTGTCACATGCGAACTCTCGCCTGCGAACTACGCATATGCGAACTGCCACATTTGCGAACGGCGTTTCTGTATACTCAAACACGACCACGATTGTGCTATTGACAAGTGGTGGGGCTTGACAAAGAGAGATGGACAGCCTTCTTCCTACAACCTCGAGTGAAGATCTCAATGGCGCACTACTGCGAGCTCTTCAAGTCGAACGCCTTCTTCAGGCAAGTTCGGGATAAGTTTTACCCTTGTACAATAGTTTCCTGCTGGCGAGTCCTTCATCTCAAGCGTATACGCGAAGGACAATGAACGCCTCGAGATCCGCGTAGTCATTGCGGGCACAATTACAACCTCGGGAGCAACGTTTTCTCTGCTGATTTTTTTGTAGCCTGAAAGTCGAAAATTGATCTGACAGTGGATTCTCGAGATTATAGGACAAGTCTGAAACATTCAATTTGCACCGATTTTTCTCGTAGTAATACTTCGACCGATCTTCACTTCATTCGTCCTCGTCGACCGGTCGTGTTCTCCGACGCTCTCCGCCACCGCTGCCCTCGCCACCCGCCGAAGAGGAGTCGCCGGCCGCCGCCTTCGCCACTCACCGGAGGAGAAGCCGCCGCCGCCCTCGACGCACGCGGAAGAGGGAACGCCGCGCAGGACGAGCCGCCGTCGACGCCGTGAAGCCCCCTGCCCACCTGGCACTGGAGAAGCCCGGGCAGTATCTCCATCCATAGGACCAAGCCTCGTCTTCCCCGTGCCCAGCAGGCGTACAGCCTTGATCCCTGGGAATAAAGATAAAGATAAAGAATACTTCGACCATTGCTGGTGCTAAATTTCTCAGCACTTATAGGAAAGCTGAGAAATCCTAGGCCGAAAAGCAGTCCTCATCGCGACATTTTTCCACGGCTTCAATGCGTTCTGGATTGTTCATAGCGTTCAGAGCGTTCAGAGCGCAATAAATTACGAACTTGCGGAGCGAGTCGATAATCGACGAACCGCGCGGGCGTCCGTGCAAACGACGCTCTTCAAGCTGGAACCAGGGGATGATAAGGGTTGTGAAATTTTAGGAATCGAGTTCGGTGCTATACTTCCATCACGCAATGCACAACTGCTTTTTTAGCCAGATTCCATTCGCTGTAAAACCGCATAGTGCAAGATATTCTTTAAAAAATTGTCTTCGAAACATTTGTTTTGCGTGTTTGAATTCACAAAAACCTGACGTCTACAACTCAATAACAAACTTGCGGCGGTTACAAGACCCCACTGAAACAGCGAAATTAACCAAATGAAGGGAATCTCTGAACCTGCCAATGGCACGTTTATAAGGTCGTCAGATCAGCATTCCTTTTCCTCTTTGAAAGAGAGACCTTTCAGATGCGTCGACATCAACATAGACATCCTCGATGAAGAAGAACGAGATCTCATTACGGGCTAAGTGAAATCATAAAGATACGATATCAACAAGTAAAGTAGCCGTCAAAGGGCTGACAATGAGAACATTAGTGTTGACAACTTGCATGGACACCTGGGAGAATTGTCTAGCAAAAGTGAGCGTGATTATGCAGCAACCCTGAAACATGACAGTTCTGAATTACTCGCATTTCTTCGAAACGTCGCTCAGAAGACAGTGAACCTCCATGTCAGATTGTCCAGTAATGGCGTTTCCTGTTGTGCGATTATATGTCACAATGCTGAAACATCCAAAAAACGAAACCGACGAATTGTGCAGCAGTGCGGATTGACACGCTCTTGGAATCACCTGGTTTGGATAATTCACTCATTCGATACTCTCATAATCAGTCTGACCAAGCGACGATTATGGCGCGCCGCCAGCTGCCCTAATATGAAGAGGTATTGTATATCCTAGGCATTGCTAGCAATCTTCGGCGATTTGCTACACAAATTCGCTGAAACAGCAAATCCCGTTGCGCCTTTCACCTCGAAAGTTGTCAGTGGCATTCCGTGCTTGAGTGCTAGCGTGACAATAAGTCTGAAACTGTTAGCTAGGCCCTGAAACGAGCATCATATTCCTTTCAATATTTGTCACTTCACACGATACCAGCGATCCGAGCTCCTTTTCCAGTCTCATTTTACGAATTCTAAGAAACCGACTGCTGCTCATTCTTTTCAAATGCGAAGTGAGAGACAGTTGCCCAAGTTGCAGAAATTGACACTAACATTGCCGAAGTACTTATTGGGCTATTGAAACCACAATAATTGAACTCAGAACTGACCGAAGTGATGCGAAAGAAGAAAGAGACGACGATGAGCTGGCATTTGCATGTTTCAAGCAAATCTGCGGTTTCACTGGTCTCGTAATCTTCTGGAAACTCACGCAGAGCAATGAATCGTGGTCATAATCCCTCTAACTCAGTGAAGCAGCAGAGCAGACTCTCGACGCCCGTCACGAAGGGCGTCTCCTAGCTCGGTATTACCATGGAGGTTCCATCTCTCTTGTTTTCTATTCGAATGCCTTTAGACAAGTGGCCAAGGTGAAGGCTTCCCAGTGGATGTCCTCGGAAGCTCTAAAGATGGTGGCGAGAGGAAGTGTGGAGGAGACCGTTTCAACTTGGTCTAAAAACTTTCCGATATTCGTCATGCCATTGGTAAGCCGCTGCAGACTCGATTTTCGTAATGAAAAGTGTTTGAACCAGTTGGAATCCACTTTGAAGGAGGCCCTCAAATGAAGGGGTGCAAGTGAATAGTGGTGAGAGGCCGAGGTGAGGTGCCTGCTTCAGCAAACTTTCAGCAAATCTTTTACAGTGATCGAAAAAACTGCGGACCTCAAGCTACTGCAGTTGGCTCCAGCGTCAATACGTCTGGCATTGGTCGACGATGGAACCTGACACCGAAAATCTGACGCGGTGAGCGTTGAAAGGAACGAAAGGCGCTCGGCATTGGAAGAAGCGGCCTGGCGCTTATTCTCTGGTTATAAGACGTTCTCTATAATAATCAAATCTTCCATTATACAAAACATCTTCAAACAGGCATTTTCCACTTCTCTTCTCGAGATGCACCCTGGGTGGAGCGTCTTGACGCCTGGGTGGAGAAGTTCCCACAAATGCAGCCCTGGCCGTCGGGGCGATCCAACATTTGAGACTGAATCAACTAGCCAAGGCAAAGGCTGATGAATGGATGTCTTCGGGAGCCTTGAAGATGGTTGCAAGAGGAAGAGTTGAGGTGACTGTTTCAGCTTTCTTTTATGAGTAGTGACAAAATCATTCCACGTTAATCGAAGAATATCCTTACGATTTCAGATCAACGATAAAGGCAAGAATTGCCTCGTCGGGTCGCATCCCACTCCAAGAAAGACCCTGAAATGGAAGTGCAACTGCGGGAGGACAAACTCTTGTTTGCACATCAAAGCTGTCAAGTGAGCCTTTCCCTCTTCCTCTTGAAGGAAAGAGCTTTCAGGTGCGCCCTCAACATCGACATCTTGGATGAAGACGAGAGGGATTGATCTCTGTAGAGGCTGAATGTATGAGGTTTATGAGGCAAAAAAAATGATAAAAGTGAAAGAAGAGCTTCTCACAGTTGAGCGGCTGATGCGGCACGGAACTTGGCCGAGGCAAAGACAAGTGACTGCAAAGACAAGGCCAATACTAGTGATTGCGCCTGCGGAATTTTTCACGCACTTGCAATAATGATGAAACAGGGAAACCTCCGAGAACACCAGTGTAATGGCGTCGCTACCAGGTAACATCTTACACAACAAGGGTGAAACAGCGAAATGTTTCTGTCTTCGCTTCATTCTGCGCCTGAGAGATTCGGCGGGAATCGCATTCAACACGGTCAACCTCCACGGAAGTTCATGCAAAAGACTCGAAACGCACACGGACATGTCCAAACTATTTTGACTTCTCAATTTTTGAACTGTAAGTTCTGGCATTTTCCTTGCATGAGGGGGAGTCGACGGTTTCAACGATCTCATAGTAGGACATAGTTGTTTGAAAACTCGCGCCGAACATTCGTATCTCGAAAAAACGTCTTCAAATCTTGAAACACATCTTCTTGCCACTTTCAACAGAATTCGGTTTCAGACTTTGGCCGAACTGCCGCGTTTCGACCACCTCGAAAAGAGTCTCTCAGCGCGGCCTCACTCTCTAGGTTTCAATGCCCTTCTTCTTCATTCTTGGATGAAGAAGAAGGTGATTGATCTCTGTATAGGTGAATGAATGAGCGGGCACGGAAGTTGGTAGAGGCAAAGACCATGTGACTACAACCATGTGAACTTTTCGAGTGTTTTTTCACGAAAGAAACATCAGTCGGTTCTTCGGGGATAGACTCGTTCAAAAATCAGCTGAAACCGAGAAATAAAGCCTCAAATACGAAAGCTGAAACCTTCGAGCGACTCCTTGGAAACGTTACGCCAGCAATTACGTCAACATGCCAAATGCGGCGTTCCGCTTAAATGAAGACGCTGAAACATTCAACTCACTCACATGAGACCGTTGCATTCCATTTGATTGGTTTTCAAGACGTGATTTTTGGGGTCAAACCTCTTGAAATAAGAGAAAAGTTCAGGTCTATGAGAGAATTTTGCAGTGAGACGGGCCGGAAAAGTCTCCTTGGTGGTGGGGAGCGAGTACATTTTTCAAACGTGGACTCGGCAACAAAAAACCACACAGAACTAAACGAGTCCTGACAAATGTCGACAACAGGGGAAGTTGAGATTACCGGAGCCTGTGTGTTTCAAATATAACAACCGCTTAAAACTGCGACCTGATTCGCCCCTATTTCCAATTTTGCAGAAATCGAAGCACAAATGACTCGCGAATGCAAGGCGCTCTGAGCTGTCGTTGAAGCTATCCAGCGTCTTCGCCTCGGCGCGCCGCCGTCCGTCTCCCCTCGACTCGCCCCGCGCTCAACACGTGAAGAAGCCGGAATCTCTTCACGGGACTTCCGACCTATTCACAATTCCTCAAATCAATTACGTCAACATTTTTCAAGAGGATTTATCGATCAAGAGGATTTATCTCGGTTTTTGTTCACATGTGACCATGTTGAAACCGAGAAACACCAAACGGATTTACCGTTGTTTGCGCATTCGGACTCGATCACGCGCCGAATGTTTGTTCCCGCATTCCCGGGAAAGCGCGCCAACTGTGGAATCCCAAACCATGGAAAAAAGGAAACAGTTACACAACACTTCTCACGAACTTCTATCCAAATTGCTTGCGTACGAAACATATTCGAGCAAGACGAAGAACAGACGCCGAAGAAAATCCTCAAATGGAAGTGCAACTGCGGGAGGACGACCTTCTCCACACTGGCGTCGTCGAGCTAGATTCTCCCTTGTCAAAAGTCGTAAGCTTGTCGTAAGCCTTTTGAAGTAGCGAGGTCTTGCAATCTTATCGAATTCGATCTGGCTGCCAAAGGACTGCTATTGGGACTCTTCAAGTCGTGAAATCATAGAATTGAACTCTAAACTGACCAAAATGCTGCGAAGAAGAAAAATACAACGATGAGCTGGTCTTTGCATGTTTCGGGCAAATCTGCGGTTTCACTGGTCGCGTAATCCTTTGGAAACTCATAAAGAACATTAGGGCCTCGTCATAATCACGCTAACTCAGCGAAGCAGTATTGCAGACTTAGAACGAACTGTCGCATTTCGCAGGGGCGGCTTCTAGCTCCTCACATTTGAAGTTTCAACGGCGCTGTTTAACCGTTCGAAGCCTTTAGACGAATGGCCAAGGCGACAGCTGACGCGCTTACATCAGAACGTTGAAACAGTGAAATTTTGCTCTTTTTGGCAACGGTAACGGTAACGGTTGCCAACCCTAATAACAAACCGGCCATGCGTCACCGTGAAACACTGAAACAGCGAAACGTTCGCTTCATTAATCTACCTGGAACACCAACAAATGCGTCAAAAAGTTCTCTTGCCTAAATCTTGTCTTCATATCAAAGCTGTCAAGTAAGCCTTTCCGTCTTGGTAGAAACAGATGCGCTCTCAACATCGACATCCTCGATGAAGACGAACGAGATTGATCTCTGTAAGGGTAGAATGAATGAATTATGTGAGACAAAGAAGTGATAAAAGTGTGAGAAGAGCTTCTCTCTATTGAGCGGCTGATGCAGTACAGAACTGGCCGAGACAAATAAAGACTAGTGACCGCTTTATGACTGTTTTTGACGCAACAAATCTGCATTCAGCGATTCCGTGTTGTGCAGTTGTTCTATTCCAACACAGCTGAAACCGAGGAATGAAGCTTCTTCGACGAGGAAAGGGAAACTGTCGTGCGACTCCTTGGATACTTTACGTCAGCAAGTCGTTTCCACATTCTCTGCTAGGAGAGAATTTTGCTGCGAGACGAAGACTGATCAGCAACGTCCCCTAGGTGCTGGGAAGCAAGTTCTTTTTCAAACTTGAAATCTCGGCAAGAAATCAGCATAGAGACAATCAAATGTAGAGATCGAGCCCACTGGAGATCATCAAGGGCATGTTTCAAATTTAATAAGCCCTTGAAACCGCAATCTAAGCCTAAAACGAAGCGACTGTCAAACGTCTAAGCAGAAGAGAAAATCGAACTGATAGTCGGCGCCCTATTTCCAATTTGGCTAAAGCGGAAGCATGAAGGACTTGCGAATGAACGTGTCGTAAGTTGGCAGCCCTTGACGATTGAATCTTCCGAGAGTTCTTACTTGTGAACTGTCGGAAGAATTGGTCCTCCCACAGTTGCACTTCTATTTGAGGGTCTTCCTCGGAGTAGGCTGCGATTCGACAAAGCAGTTGTTGCCGTTGTCGTTGATCTGAAATCTCATAGATGTTCTACGATTAATGTGGAATGATTTTTGTCACTACTCATAAAAGCAAGCTGAAACAGCGACCTCAACTCTTCCCCTTCCATCTTCAAGGCTCCATCCTCAAGGCTCCCGATGACGTTCACTCATCAGCCTTGGGCCAGTTGATTTAGTCTCAAATGCTGAATCGCGGGCGAGGGCTACATCTGCAAACATTCAGATGTTCAACCGTGTTTATTGGTGGCCAGACGGAGTCCACTTTGAACAAGACCTTCAAATGAAGGGCGTACAGTGGATAATGGTGAGAGGCGGAAGTGAGACGCCTGTTTCAGCCAACTTTAATGAGCAATGCAAGAATTTTCTTCTGCTACTTGAATGTCACACGACGATTTCAGAGAACCGAATGACGTCTCGTAGAGTCCAGTCCACTCCCCAAATATCCCTTCTATTGTACATCTTTCTTCAACAGAAACATCATCATCTTCCAAAGGCTGGGCGAAATTTCATGTGAACGCTGTAAATGATAGCTGGAATGTCCTCCTCCGTGTCTTCTTGTCTTGGTTGTTTCCAGACCCTTCCGAACCGATTGCTGACGAAGCCTGCTCAAATGATATTCGACGACGCCGAAAGAGAGATATCCAATGCAACAACAGCGAAAAGGAAATTGACCCGCGACTTGAATCTATCCTATTTCCGTTGTTCTGAAACAACAGCGCGAAGCACACTCACGTTCGTTAAATAAACTTTTGAGTACAAATGGAAAAGGGGATCCCGCATGGCACATCTAAAAAGCAACTCCAACAAGCAATACGACACCTTTCCTTTACAACGTCGTTCCACAAGCGACAACTGACAACTATTTTCCAGCTTTTATTTATGAAGAGATTGAAACCTCTGTTCTAAGTGTTTGCATAAAGACGTATCCGAGCGTTTCTAAGCGCAGTTCAGCGTTCCTTGGACTGCAAATGCTTTGCCACCAGCAGAAAACGTTACTCTCTTGTCGTAACCAAGTAACAACCTTTCTGTGGTCGAAGCCATCCAACATTTATGACTAAACCATTTGGCCAAGCGAAAGCTGATAAGTGGATATCCTCGGGAGCCTTGAAGCTTGAAAGAGACAGAGTTGAAGCGCCTGTTTCAGTCTACTCATATGAGTGATGCGACAACTTGTCTTAGTTCTCCGACTGCCACGCTTGCAATTTTGGATCAACGACAACGCAAGAATTATCTCGTCGAGGAAGACCCTAAAATGGAAGTGCAACTGTGGGAGGGCGACGTCTTGTTTGCACATCAAAGCTGTCAAGTCTGTCTTCTTCCTTTTCCTCTTGAAATAAAGAGCTTTCAGGTGCGCCCTCAACACCGACATCTTGGATCAAGAAGAACGAGATCTCATTAAGGGCTGAATGAAAGCACAAAGATATCGACAATGGTTGACTGCCGAAAGAATGAAAAGATTAGTGTTGACAACTTGAGTGGCTAGCTCGCGAATTGTCTGCCAAAAGTGAGTGTTCTTATGCGGCAACTCTGAAACATGACAGTTCTGAATGACTGGCATTTTATCGGAACGTCGTACATGAAGTATAATACTTACTGTCTGAGCTAGTTTTCTTGTTCACATGAGACTATGCTGAAACCGAGAAACCCCAAACAGAAATTCACCGTTTCTCGTGCATTCTGACTCGCCGAGACTTTCAAAGAACCACGTTCACAAAAACTAGCGGTACCCGGGGTGCTGTTTTGTCACTAAATTATCAAATTTTACAGGCGCGAATTTGGTTGTCTCAATAAGATGGGAGTAAAGTTCGCTTTCTAAACGGTTAGGCTGGCCTCCTGACACTATCCAAGGACGACCCGGGTTCTTTACTCGAGCTGATGAGAGCTTTAGTCAGGCCTCCTGAGACTATCTAAGGATGACCCGGGTTCTTTACTTGAGCTGATGTGAGCTTTAGTCAGGCCTCCTGGGACTATCTAAGGACTACCCGGGTTCTTTACTTGAGCTGATGAGAGCTTTAGTCTGGCCTCCTGAGACTATCTAAGGACGACCCGGGTTCTTTACTTGAGCTGATGAGAGCTTTAGTCTGGCCTCCTGAGACTATCTAAGGATGACCCGGGTTCTTTACTTGAGCTGATGAGAGCTTTAGTCAGGCCTCCTGAGACTATCTAAGGATGACCCGGGTTCTTTACTTGAGCTGATGAGAGCTTTAGTCAGGCCTCCTGGGACTATCTAAGGACTACCCGGGTTCTTTACTTGAGCTGATGAGAGCTTTAGTCTG
>JAQIXL010002652.1:0-12381 GCA_034700245.1 Poikilolaimus oxycercus | reverse complement strand
GCGTCTACCCGCAACCACTGCTACTCAAGTGGCTCGAGGAGGCGTGTTTGGTTAGCAACTGGAGTCCGTTTTCAATAAGATGCAAAGTAAGAGGGGTGGAGAAGCCACAAAGACAGATGTTGGAAAGAGCGCGCGAAGGGGGACTTTCGCGCTGTTCAATTTACGAACTCCTCAACGCCGTTCGTCTCGAGGGCCTCGAAGACGAAGAGGCATTGCGCGCAAGATTTTGAGAGACAAAAAGACATACACCTCAATTGACAGAATCCGAACATTGATGAAATCCCTTTGAAAGGTGACAAATAGAATCCGTTGAAAGGACAATGGCAAAGGTCGTAAACTAATAGCTGATGACAAGAAACAACAAGGTACGTGCTGCACGGACGCGGTCGTAATATCGAACAGGGGTGTGGATTAGTGTGTGGCCGGTGCGAGGAGGACGAGAGTGCCGTTGCTGCTCTGGCGCTCCGTGGCGAGGGGGGGAAAGGAAGCCCGGTTTGAGGAACGACAGGCGCGCCTGCGCCCTCAACCCCTCGGCCGTTGCAGGATCCGCCGCGGGGGCCGAGAGGGGCGGCGGCGGCGGAGAAGGGCGAACTGGCGGATACAACCAAGAAGAGGATGAGGGCCGTGAGGACGAAATGTGACACCGTCACCTCCCGCGTGCGCGAGATGAAGGAGGAGCAGGAGGAGACGAAGCACGAGGAGGAGGAAGCCGCGAGGCAAAATGACATCCGCGCACTGTCCGAGAGCGATCTCCGGGCAAACAGAGGGAAATATCTTCGCGGTGATGGATCCACGACCAGCAAACATGCGCACCAGGAAGAGACATCGTGAACATCTCGAAAGATCATTGAGCTCGAAATCTGTGGCCGTGCACTTTTATCAAGACGGAAGCCGTAGCTTTGAACGAGTCGCCCTGAAACCTCAGAGCTCGGCTTGGAAGAGGCGTTGGATACTCTTTGCTGTAACCCGCCCGCATCTTCCTCACACGCGCGTTCGCACCAGCAGTGGCCAGCCCGACTTTCACAAACGACCGAAGCAGAACGGAAACAGCTCTAAAACGACGAGGCGAATGACGGCTAGGTGTATTCTTCTAAACGCAATCGTCTTCAAGCCTTGCAGGGAGTTTGTGTCAACTATGTATGGTAGCTACGTCATACAACTATGGTCTTCTTGAAATTCTGCGAATGCACGAAAAAGAAGGGGGTAGGCAGAGGCCTATTCTTGAATATGCATATTTCATGAAAGCAAACAAAACACTGGAAGGCGCGTTGCTAAGCGAGGATGAACGCAGTGCCACGAGGTGTCTTTTGCCTGTCCGCGGCTTTCTCAAATCTAGTTCAAGAATGGAATGTTGGAAGACGTTTCTAATCGTTTTTCTTGTGTTAATTGCACTTCAAGACTCCTTGCAAACATGCCTTCTCAATTGTGGGACTTGTGGCACGGACTGTGACAACTCAACAACTAACTGTGTCGTAAGTACTCGTTCGAGATGTGTGAACAACATCCTTTGCAGAACACAAGCACGACGCCAGCCACTTGCGCGTGCAAGAATTCCGACTGGGATCTGATCACGTCTAACACTTCAAAGGCCTACTGCGTGGAGCCGACCGCGACAACAAGTTTGAAGAATTTATTGCCCAACTGTCAAATATTGTAGCCTGTCCACAATATGGCTTCGATGGTGAATGTGAAAACCTCGAACTGGCTATGGAAATGCGCTGCTACAATGAGTTTCTGGGATCCGATAAGAAGTGGGCGAAGGTGTGCCTCTATATTGGAACAGCCTACATCATCATCTGGATTATCGCGACAATTCTTATCAATCTCATTCATAAGTAAGCCTCTTCTAGTGTTCAGAACTTGCAGAAATCATGGAGCACAGCGTTACTTTCATCTTTATGAGGAGCTTGGAATGATCGTCCTATTTGTGTTTCTGGGATTTCTAAATCTAAACTTTACGGATGAAGAAGTACGCATTCCTTTTGAGTTCAGTCGTTTAGACATTTTGTAAGGTTATTTCAATGGTCTTGCACTTTTTCATGGTTTTCCTTTGCGGATGTTTCGTGATGGAAGCCTTCTTTGCCAACGCGTAAGTTACTGAAGCAAACGTTGGTGAGCACTTTTAGGATGGTTAATAACACGAGCAAAAAGAACGGTTCTTTGCCTGTCGTTCTCTACTTCATTCTTCCCATTATCTTCGCAATTATTCCTTTGCTTGCCACCTACTTTACGCAAAAGAAATACTACGGAGTTTCAGGACTACAGTAGGCTTATTTATCAACTTTATCCTTTTTAGTTGCTTCGCCACGACGACCGTCGATATGCTCTGGGGCTTCGTCATGCCCACATGGCTTCTTCTTTTCATAGCTGGCATCAAAGCAAACCTTGCCTTCTTGGCATGTCGCAAAACTACTGACGATCAGGATCAAGACCAAGTTTTTTGGGGCTAGTGAGTCATGTTTCACGCTAATCGTTTGCTTCTCTTCAGCAAGTCCTGCAAAGCGCTGTTTTGTTTCGCCTTCTTCCTCTGGTCAATTTGGCTTCTCGTTCTCTTCGCTTGCGATCAGAATGTCTTCTGGCTGTTCATCATCTACATTCCAATGGCTTTAGTATTTGGCCCGACCATCTTCGTCGTTCACACATTCTGTCACAGAAATGTTGGTTTCTCATTTTGCCAAGTATTTGCCCTCATTATAGTCGCAGGAAAAGATGTCCAAATCATGCATTGGAAGCTTCTATCGACCATGTCCGCCTCCTCCACCTCCTCCAACGCCACCAGAAAAGAAGTCCCCAGATGATGTAAGCGCTACCTTGGCTTGAAAAATTTCCTAGGACGATGATCTTGACTCGCCCAGAAAGGAGAACCCTGAGCAACTCCAGAGTCCGCCTCCCCCACGACCAGCTGCAGCACCTCCACCGAAGGCACCAGCACCAGCTCCTCCGCCGGCGGCAGCTAGCACGCATGCGCGTTCAGAAGACTTCTACAGCTGGTTAACAAATCCGAAAGCCGGCAACTTGCCAGCGGAGAGCAAAGACGTTCTCTTCCGTCCGCTTCCTTATTAAAGCGGAGGATCCTATATACATTCTGAATGTTGTTGTCAGTCTGTTTGAAGTCTTACAACAGCCATTTAAATGTAAATAATTTATTTTGCACTCTCATAACTGTGTCATTCAACAACGGCTCATCTGGCATTTGAAGGGGTACGAGAAGAAAGACGAAGACAGACATGCGGAAGAGCTAACGCGACGAACGCTAAAGAGCTCGAAAAAATGGAGCATTTCAAGTGTGCAGCACCATAAGATATGTACAAATACCTTTCAGAGGCTAGGAGGGTTGGCCTTTTGGGTGAGAGGGGCGACTCGTCCCGCCGAGAAGCCGAGTGAGTGGAGGTGCTCTCTCACTCATTGTGACAAGAAAGGAAAGAAAAACAACGATGGAGATGTGTCCTACGACAGGCGGCCCGCTTGTTGGTGCGCGCTCCGCTTCTTGTTCTTCTTCTTCTCGGGTCATTTTGGAGGAGCCGCCGCTGCCGCCGCTGGAGGAGGCGATGGAGTCACGAGGACCATCTCGACACACTTCGCCTCTAGCGGGTGATCGCATTGACCGAGTTCCTTGTTGAATTGAAGGCTGTTCGGACAGTCGAAGGTGTACGAGGTGCCGCCCACACAGCGGATGAATCGCGAGCAGCTTGTCGGGTCAGGATAGAAACCATCTGATGGACAATCTCCATTTGCTATAGAACATTGCTGTTGTTTTTCCTAATCTTGCCTGTTGTCGTGGGAGGGGCGGTCGTGGTGGTGGTCTGAACAGTGCAGCCGGACTCACTCGCCTGAAAGCGAATGACGGAAAAACTGGGTCTTTGTGAAATCAGAGAAGCCGCGAGAATGAGAATCTCACCTGCACACAGAAGCTGCTCTTCGGGCTGAACTGAAGACCCGGTGGACATTCAAGAACGTATGCGGCTTCTAAAAGAGGATAGTGGCGCGAGACTCTTTGACAGACTTTGATGACAAAGGAGGAACTGGGTACAGGACGCCGGATGAGGATGGAAGCCGTCTGTGCGATTTTCGCACAGTGCTGGCGATACCGTGGTGGTGACCACGAGTGCGGGTGTAGTTACTATTCCTCTTCCGGTCGTTGCTGGAGGCAGAGTGGTTGGTCTAGCAGTAGTCGTTGTAGGAAGCTGCCAATCCTTTGCGCGCATTGTCTCTCACCATTGTCCGGTCGATATGAACACCGCCGAGCTCCCTCGCAATGACAGAGATTAGCGGGTATGGTTGGCCGTTTCCGTTAGAGCAGCGCCCGTTGAAGTCGTCGAAGTCGAGTGTCCAAACAAATGCGCCGCCGAACTTGTGGCGCTTCACATAAGCGACCTAACACAGAAATCTCGAGATTTTTGCCCGTTCGACCAAACCTTGTTGGCGATACTTTCCTCGTCGTCGTAGCCAAACCACTGATCGTTGTGCACAAGATAGGGCACTTGCTGTTGTGGATCCCAGTATCGCTTCGCACCTTTAGCGATCATTTCGCAGAACTAGCAAAGCGCTATTTGAAAAGGGGGCAAACTCACCTCAAAATAAGCGCCAACGCCAGATTCTCCGACAAACTCCGTGACTTTGGCAGGAGTTCCAAGAGCTCCGACTGTGAAATTGCTCTTGTCCTTGAGTGTCCATCCACGTCCGTATGTGGCGATGCCAATGACGATCTTCTCCTTGGGCATTCCCTTCTCTGCCCAGTGGTTCGCAGCCCAGTCCTATGCTTTTCTCATGTGAAGCAACGCTAACACTTACGATGTTCCAGACCTTCTGCCACTCCACTTCGTTCTCTCTCGAATAGAGCGGGCTGTTGAAGCCGACTTCGTTGCTCCATGCACCGTGGAAGTCGTAGCTCATCAAGAGAACAAAATCAAAATGTCTAAAAATACGCACATGATTGTTTTTGAGGAATATCTGTTTGCTCTCACTCGGCAAGTGCGGGAATGTCGTAAGCAGTCTGAATAGTCGCTTCACCGCCGGACACGGCCGCCGTGACGAGAAGGCGATCGCGGCTCTTGAGCGTGGCTTCCGCCTCCACACTCATTCTTAACTCCTGTCTCGCTTGTAAAAAGTCCTCAAGTGTAAACAAACTGAAATGAGGGACACGTAGCTGGGGATGTCGTCGGTAATCGGATACTCCCAATCAATGTCGATACCATCAAAACCCCACTCTCTGACAAAGTTGATGACAGAGTCGATGAAAATTTTGCGATTCGGTGAAGTGGCAGCCATTTCCTAAAGTTTCGTTTCGTTTATGCGGAAAGTGGTAAGCTTGCCCGGAAAAGCTTTGTGCCAAAGCTCCATCCGCCGATGGAGAGCAGCGTTTTGAGGGCAGGATCGCGACGCTTGAGAGCGTTCACCCTCTTGAACATCCCTTCGCCGGCCCAGTCATTCGGTAGATCCGCCGGATCAAATGCCCTGAAGGCGCTCGTCTTTGCTCGCTTGCTTTTTATCTGGGTGCCCTCTCATTCCAGCAGCGGAGCGACTCATTTTGCTGGGAGAACAAGAAAAAAGGGAGAGCCCGGTTCCCAGAGAACTTCTTCAATCTCTTACCGAACTGTATAATCGTCGTTCATCCACCCAAAAGCGAAGAGGATGTGCGTGCACAGGCCAGGGATATAGTCCTCGGGCGTGTAGCGGGCTCGTCCTGACCGATACTGGGCCCAGTTCGTGAAATAGCAGGGCCGCAAGTAATTTCCATTTTCGGGCGATGTTCTCGCCGGCGGCGCATGTCGAGGAACGTCACGGAGAACCTCGTCAATTGGCCCTGGAGACAGACCTTCGGGCATTTCGAACACATACAGATATTGCTTTTTTTGCAGATTCGATCACTATTAAGATTTCACGCCCTTTTCAAATATTTAAGAGAATCAAATGTTTCATAGACCCGGCACGACTTACTGCTGGGAATTGCAGCTGGAAGCTCCGCGCAGCTGCAAACGAAAAGGGTGCCAACGACGAGGAGATGCCGCAGCATGGCCATTGCTTGTCAGACAACGCGGCGTGGTACTTCCCCTCGCCCTGTATGAACTGAGAGACTGACGGACGTTCATAAACAATCTGGACGCGCAAAGATAATGATAATAAGCTGTGCGACGGAGAAGAGCCACCAAGAGAGCAGCGAGACCAATTGGAACGCGGGGAGATGGTGCCTTATTAGGAGGAGCTGTCGACGACGTCGTCGGCGCCGCTGGTCATCGTGGCGAGGCTCGCCGCGGGAGCCACAAGCGACAGCAAACAGTACGGGGGCCTGTCACCTGAGGGGAGAGCCTGAGGGGGAGGAGGGTGGCTCTCCTCCTTCGCTCGCCGCTCGCACACCTTGACCGGCGCCTCTTGCGCGGGCGCGAAATCGCCGCGAAGAGCCTCGTTGCCATTCCGGCTTCCGGCGGCTCGTGTTGTCGCCTCGTCGTGTCCGCCGGGGGCCTCGATGAATCTCTTTAGAGCTCGTCGCCGCTCTTTGCTCTCGTTTCTTGCTAGCCTCCTAGTTGTTTTTCTTCCCTCACATCCCTCGTTTCCTTCCCGTGCCAGAACCAGCTTGTGGTCAGTTAAAAGTGCGTTCCCGAACAAGCGGCTTTTGCCAACGAGCTGGAAAAAGAGATTTTATCCGGTGCAAATCGTAATATGGTAAGGAGTTCGAGTGAACGTTTCTAGCAAGTGAAGATCGTGATAACCGGTAAGATAAGAAATCATTATCCTGATGCATACGAGATGTTGGGCGGAGATTCGAAGAAGTCTTTGGTTTGAAATATTGCCAATGAATAAAAGATTCATGTAGTTTCAAGCGTTTCGAACACCGTCAGACATCGGTCGATCGTCGGGGTGCCGCGGCGCACGGTAGTCGGCCGTGTGAGAATAGCGCGCCCACTGGACGATCACATAGATGACGGCAAAAGCTGAGAGGATGCCCGAGGCGGAGAGGAGAAGCACGAGTTCGGCGCGACTCTCGCTGCCGTCGTCCATGGCTAGTGCCACGAGGGAGACAAGCGGGAGAATCGATGCCAGAGGCGGGTCTCCACGGGACGGCCACTCCTCCAACTTTTCCTCTCAGGCAGGTGCTGAAGTGAGCAGTCGCAAAAGGCCACGAGCATGGCCAGAGAATTGTCGGAAACTAGTCACTGCATGTCGTGGAATGTATGTATGTCTGTGGGAGTCTTTTGAGCCTCATTTCGGTTCACGTCCTGCAACACACACGATTCGAGGGGGTCTTTTTGCCCCAGACTTTTCTATTTACCTTTTGTGCAAGGAAGACAACCACAAGTTCTCTTGATCAGTGTAAACGAGTCGAGTGCTGCGCGTGCATCTCTCTTCCTTGCTGCCTCACTTCCGAGGAAGCCAAAAGAGTCATCAATCGAGGGAGTCACGCGCGTAGTGAGGAATGATGCATGAGAGAGACACTTCTTTATTCCATTTCTCCATTTCTCCTGGAGACGAACACGAGCATGATACAGAGAGACGGTGTGACGCAGGTTGGTCCAGATTGCATTTGATGCCGCATCGTTTGCAGTGCAGCAAGACGATTCTCAACAAACGTCGCGCCAAACCGAAGAGGAACATAAAGATATTTTTCATGGCGAAACGCAAAGCGGAAAGGACGAGGCAACGGCGAGGGCGGGAAGGATTGCAATGTGCGATGCGGGTTTGTAAAGCTATAAAAGAGTGGTGACGAGACGGAAGAACAAAAGCTGAAGAGAGAGGTGGAGAGGAGAGTCGCTGAGGACGTGGCTGTGGGAGAAAGAACTCGAATCGTTCATGCGGAAAGAGAAGAGTCCAATAGACATTGGGCATGCGTGTACCTGAATCAGAGAGATTCGACTAAAGATAGACAAGGAGTCATAGATGCAACTAGCCAAGAACGATGATGAACGCTTCTTCTGGAATTTACAGCGAAAGCTAAAAGATTGACTGAACAAACACAATCGCAAATCCACTTAGGTGTGGCCAGCTGCGCTTGAACCATTGGCGCCGTTTGCCGTCGACGTCCCGTTGGTGCCGTTCTTCACCAAGGGCTCTTTCGCTTGAAGCTCGATCTCCTTCTTCGAAGATCGCGATGTGGCGCTGGGCTTGTACGACTTTCTCCGTCGAACAACGATAAGGACAATAAGGGCAAGAATAAGGACTCCGGCAAAGATTGCTAGGGCAATCAAGAGCCAGCATGGCAAGAATGCGTCTTCCATGGCTTCTGATTCACCCACAGATGTCTCATTAACTGGAGACGCTGTGGTAGCTCCGGCTTGGGTGGTCTCGATCCTTTGCACAGGAGAGCGAGGATGTGGAAGCACCGTTGGCAGAGGCGTCACCTCATCGGGTTGGCGAGTAGTTGAAGAACTTGTCACTTCTTTCTCAGTCGTGGTGGTAGTAGTTGTCGTTGTTGTTTCAGGAGTTGTTCTCTCAGTCGTTGTAGTGACTGGGACTGAAGGAGCCGGCGCAGTTGGCCGTGTCTCAGGAACCGGAGTGGTCGAAGGAGTTGTGGTGGTTGGGACAGTGGTCGACTCGGTGGCGGCCGGTTCTTCTTCCTTTTCAGGAGTCGTCGGCTCCTCCGTGCTGGGAGAATATTGAGGGACCGGCGCCGTGGGAGGCAGCGTGGGAGGCGGTGGTGGAGGTGGTGGAAGAGTCGTCGTTGGAGGTGGTGGAGGCTGCGTTAGAGGCGGCTCCGTTCTTTGAGTGGGCTGTGCCACTGGTGGCGCCGGCGGTCTGCTTGGAGGTGTCGGCACCTCCCTTGCCGTTGGAGCCACAGTGTTGAGTGGTGTGGTAATCTCGGCAGAGGAGGGCTTCATTGTGACCTCGACCGGGGTCACTTCACGCGGATTGAGTCGAGCGCCTGCCGGCTGAGCATCCTCCTCGTTCTTCGCTGCGTGATATTGCCGCAATCGAGCTCGAATGAGACCAGCCGACTTGCCATTGCAAGCGTTCTTCGTGCAGCAGCACACAAACTGAAAGAGCAGCACGTGGTTTGGTAGTTTTGAGGAAGTCGGTTAAGTGCGGGCCGACCCTCAACAATGGAACTGTTGCCCCCACAGTTGTTGGCCTCACCCTTCGCCGCCAGGCCCAAGGCGGTTCGCCTTTGAGACCCTACGACGCACTCCTTGCCAACTCACAAGGTCGGGCATTCAAATAAGAGGTTGGAAGTGAATTTGGAATGAACGAGAAGAGTTCTGTACCTTGTTGCCGATCATGTTGCATCCTGTTGATGGGCATTCGTTTGTTGTTCCACATCCTGACTCGATTTGGCTCTAACAATCATTTTCGTCTTGAAGAAGTGAGACGTTCAACTTACAGTGTGGATATTGATCGAGTCAAAACAGAAGCCAGTCGTACATTGCTCTTTCAATTTTCCAGCGCACACGATTGGTCCTTCGGTTTTGTCCTGAAGGCAGAGACTTTGATTTCACTTCAGTTCGTGTAGCCTCAAGATCTTGACGAAAGTAAAGAGAGTGACAAGAAGCGTCAAGAGGATAATGAGAGCGGGGAATGACACACACCTGACTGAGGGCCGGTGACGCGACGATGACGAGCAGAAGGGCAGCAGGCGACCACATGGGCGCTCACCTCGCGGCTACTCGCCGGTCTCTTATTACTCAACCGCGTGGATCTGCAAAGCTGATGATCAACGCGAGAAGAAAAATGGAAGGGACGAAAGTTCGTTCCCGCCAAGACTTCAAGGTGTTTGGAGACTTCACGCACAGGGCGGCACACCTGCTATTTCTTAGTGGGCCGAAGCTCAGGAGGAAAAATGGCCTCCCGGGGAGCAGCTCGTTTGCTAGCGGACAAAACTCGACGATTTATTGCGGTAGGTTCGCGCCTGGATGAGATGGCAGAAAGCACGCAAAGACTCGGAGAACTCCATCGAAGTGAGAAAGAGAGGAAAGACCGAAGTGGCAGTGACGCGACTCAGAGAGGAACACCGCGCAGGTCATTCACGGTCAACACCGCTGTTCTTAAAGGGTCCGGCTGGCAGAAGAGGGACGGAGGGAGAGACCCTTGCATGGTATTAGAATGTGCGCGGGATGGCCGGCGGGCTGCGGCGAACGACGCGCGGCACACAATAAGGCGGTCGACCCAACACAAATGATGCGACAATGGTGCTGCGGTCAGTAGGACTGGTCCGAATAAGAACGCCAAAAGAATCAAGCAACGGCTTCTTTTGCATCAGCTCTATCGATAACCTTCTAGGCCTTCACGTAAAAGAGAAATAAGGTCCCGTCAGTATCAAATTTCACCTAAACCCGGATGAAGATTCCGCCCTTGCGGTAGAGTCTCCCGCTGTAATTCTCGTAAACAGGAACGACGGTGTAATGAAAAACGGCAAAACATGCGCAAACAGCCTTCAGGCAAAATGGAAACGAAAACCGAAGGAGTCTGAGTGACCTCGCCGGTGATCCATTGGTGTCTCTCAGGAAGTGATGGTGGGCGCGCGCATCACAAAGAAAAACAGAGCGAGAAGCACCGGGCGCGACCCGTTGATATACGACGCCATCGGCACCAACTGCTGGAGCTCGTCCAGAGTCGGCCGGTCCAACGACCTTGGTAGAGAAAAGCTAAGGACAACGAATCGGAAGAACGTATAGGAACACATAGCCGGCTTGTTCCTTGCCTTGCCAAACTACCCCCTGTTATCCCCAACGCCCCAAAGCTTCCACCACTCGCCACCATCAAATCTGACAAATGCCGAGAAGGAACCGAAGCGCCTTCAGTGATTGGCCCCAAATGAGCTTTTCAGCCCGGGTGGCAGGCTTGTGCAACATTCTCTCGCCCTCGAAGAGAATACAGCGGGTGACAAAAACCGCCGGAAGCTCATTGAGTATGAGAGGAATAGCTGGTCGTTGGGCTTTATTGTGGAGGGGTCAGTGTGGCGGTCTGGCCGCCCCGAGGGTCAACGACGAGGACGCAGGAGGGCAACCGTAATGAATGAATGCCGAGGGTTTGTCGCATCGAGTGAGGGGTGGCGAGCAGAGGGACAGCGCCCCGTGGCCAGCGGCCGTCCGCGGGCAGATTTGCCCCCAGAGAGACGAGTGAGCGGACCGCGGAGAGAAGGAAGGGTTGTGGACAGGAAGTGCCACTTCCATGCCCACAATACACGCCGTACCGTCACGGTAACAAACAGGCAGTCGGACATTCGGCGTCCATTCTACCTTCTAGCAACACACAGCCCAATTCACACTAACTCTGAGAGAGATGTATTGGCAACTTTGGGACTCACGGCGGGCAACGCCTAGGATGACTGACCGGGCGTGACAGCTCCCCCTCGTTGAGGTGTGGAGAGAAGGTGACAAAAACTCCTCGTGTGTCCACAAGGAAGCCCTGAGGCTGTTACAAAACCGCTAAGTGGGTGTTGAGTTACAGCCGCTGAAGTACTTTGTTCCCCTCGTTGTGGAGCATTAATTGAGAATGCCACATAAATTTACAGTCTTTGCAATGATGTTTTAAGCGGATATATCGAGCAAATCTTTTCGGCGCTCTCATTGGCCTCGAAAGAAGAAAAAGTGTCGACCACGAGGTGCGAGCAGAAGATTCAAGCACCCGCCCGGCGTGGAGCATCGTCGACCGATTAATTACAAGCAACAGTCGGTCGTCTTTTTCTCGCCTTCCACGCGCGAAAACGTCAATTTTTCAACAAAATGAATAGCTATGGACGAGTCAGGCTGGTGCAAAGAAGAGACCCACGCATCCGTTTGGTAGGCTTGCGAAGAAAGAAAGAAAAAGAGAGGCGAAAGCGAGTCTATTAGAGACTTCGAAATGAGCAGCCCCTTCAGAGGGCAGAAAAGTAATCTGAGACGTCTCTTTGGGAGGACCTCATACTTTTCGAGCAATCAAAGCAGCATCTAAGGGCATTCCCCTTCAAACAATGAACAACTTCAGTGCTATACAACAATCAACACTCGCGATTCTAACACGAAGAGAAAAAGCTCAAAAGAAACGACGAAAGGCAATTAGCCTCGTGAAGGATTTCAACACGAGGGATTGTGTTTCACTTATTTCGAGCAAATCCTCGCCGGAACGGCGGGCAACTGATCGTCTTCGCCACTGGCCGAAGGCAATTCACTGTTGTCAGCTGTCGTCGCTTTTTTCACCCAACAAACCCGTTGCAGACGGACAAAAGAAAGTGTGAGCTAGTAAAAACGAGAGCGATTTGTTACGGTGAAAGATGAAGATGCTTAGCGGTAAAGTAAGCCACAGGTCCAGGAAGTTTCAGCACGCGAAGATCATACATGCGACAACAAACTCCCATTTCAATGCTGAGAGCTTCGGAAGATGAAAGGACGATCGTGAGACCAACGGGAAAGCATGAAACACATGGCCGCCGAAATTGTAAGCCACAAGTTTTTCATGAGAGAGGAGGAAGTGTGG
>JAQIXL010002651.1:0-12383 GCA_034700245.1 Poikilolaimus oxycercus | reverse complement strand
ACTCAGCCCAAAAAGTCAAAAATCGCATGTGCCAAGGGTCTTTGGCACATTCGCGTTTCTCTCGTACAATGCCTCATCAGCTACTTCCATTACCTCGACAAATGCTACTATCTCCGAAACTCCTCCGAAGACACAAAGGTATTGTATTGTTTGTGTTTCCCAAGCTCCTTTACAGTACCACTGTAACGAGCTCGACGTTGATGTGGCGATACGAGACGAAGTGCATGGGAATGCCCGACGCGGGCCCGTCCGCATTGTTGACGCTCGCGGTCCGCCACCGCGCCTCTCCGAGAACCTCATCCTCGAGCACATCTTCAACAAGGTCTACAGAAGACTTGATCTATATAAATAACGTCTGATACTAGATGCTGCATGACGTGGCGGTTCGGACGCTTCATATTGGTAGATGCGACAACTCGTCGCTCAAGCTCTTCACGGCAGCCCTCCAGAAGCACCACTGCGACACCATCATCAAGGTCTTTGTGAAACCTGGAGGTTTATTTTTTGCTTTCCTCTTCACTTGTATGAATTCTAAGGCTCAGGACCGACGGTGAAGAGCCTCGTCGAGTTGGTTAACGTGCTGCCGCGAGTGAAGGAGTTATACTTGGACTACTTCGAATACACCTGGTTCACGAAGCCCTTCATGGAAAAGCTGCTCTGGAGCGACAACCGCAAAATGTTGGTTCACTGAGACGACTTTATTCGTTTCAACCATTAGCGATGTCGTGGTTCGAGACGGCAACAGGGTCGCCGAAGGGTGGGATGTGTGCGAGGACATATGCAACGACGAATGCGATGCGGACCTCTCCGAGGACGACCCTCACCAATATCGGCGTGAGTCTGCAAGAAGGCGAAGAAAGCTGGCAGCGTATCGCAACAACTCGGAAGCCAATTTGGTGAAGATCGCCGAGAAGCTGCTCGACTGGAAGATGGAGGACTGGAAGCGCGACGGCTCGCTCTTCGTCTGCGACGCCCCCGACGGCCGCCGAATCCTGTGGCAGATCGTGAGCACTTTTCCTTTGCGAGTTCTACTTCATCAGAAATTTGATGATCATGCACACTACGGGAAGCTCGTCTTCTCTCCCCCAATCTCATCGTCTTCGGCAGCTCCGTGAACGAGGAGGCGGCCATCGTCTACAAGAACCGGACGACGACGCCCTCCACCACTGAAGCCTATCTTCCCGAACTTCAATAAAAAATTTTGCTGTTTCGAGGTCTCTCTGGTCGAGATGGCGGAAGCTAGAAAAACAATAAAATTCCATGCGGTCAGGCTTGTCACCGCCGAAGTTTGGCTTGTCGACGACTTTGCTGTGGCTCTTATCAGGACCCGCACGCGCTCTCTTGAAATCGTTCTGAACTCGTTGGCAGTGCCTTGGCACCACTTCTTTGGGCGCTCTTCTTTCTTAATTTTCATCTGTTCAAACATTTTAGCGAACTAATTTATGTCCGTCCGTCTCGAAATCTTCGGTGCTGGTCATGTTTATCATCCCGGCGACGATGTCGAAGGCGTCGTCTACATATCTTCTCGAGAGGCGGCCGACGTGCAAACCCTTCAAATAACGGCAAACGGATGGGCGAAGACCACATGGAACGTGAAGAAAACCGAGTGAGTCTCTTTTGGAAAAAGGAAATTCCATTAAAATTGCAGAAGTGTTGGTGCTGTTGCATTTGCTGGTAGCGCCTTGTCGACTCGAACACAAACTCTGTCTCAGACGACGGGTTTCTCATTAAAAGAGACATTTCTTTCAACTAGCAAATGGATTGAGAATCCGGCTTCGAAGGAATATCTTGTTGGAGACAGGCAACAATTCCGTTTCAGCTTCAAATTGCCGGTAAACTGTCCGCCGTCTTATGAAGGTTGTTTGAAAACTTTTTTGAACTTTTTTTTTCTAGGCGCATATGGCCATGTCCGTTATGAAATTCGTTTGTTGATCGGCCAAAGTTGGAGCAGTTGGGGCTCTGATGATCAGAATTTTGAAGTTTTTACTGTGTTTCCACTTCTCACTCTTCCGCCAACTTTGAGGCAACCAATTATTGCCGAAGCGGTTAAGGGCATTGGATCGGTTTTCTTGAAACGAGAAAATGTCGGCATACAGGTTTTGTTTGTTTTTTCGTCATAAAACCTTTCATCGGTTAGATTTCATTAGAAAAAGGCGGATATCGGCCTCGTGAAGAAGTTCTAGTCAACGTTCGCGTTAAAAACGCCTCATCATGTACATTGACCAGTGTCTTTTGCGCCGAACTTTTGGAAAATTCGAAATACACAGCCGAAAAAGAACGCTGGAACTCGAGAAAACGTGAGCACAAAATTCACACCAAGATCGTTGCATCAGCTTCTCAGGTGTGATTTTTGTTTTGAGAGTTGTAGGTACATTTTACGACAAAAATACTCATGCATTTCAGGCAATTATTCTTCCGAGCAATGGTGACGATTGTGCCTTAAAGTTTCAGTTGAAACCGCCTCAATAGACTCCGACTTTTGGTGCTTCCGAACGCGCAATAATATCCCGGAACCTCAGCGTCATCCACGACGAAGAAACCTCCACCACCGGACAAGTTGATCAAATCTGGGTGATGAAGAATTGGCTGGAGAAATTGCTCGAAACAACACAAGAAGATCAGCTTATGAAATGGGGTTCGTCGCAATGACGTTCAAGTTGAGAGCAATTCGTCTAGTTGATCGCGATCTTGGACGCAGGCTCAAAAGCCGAAAGTTCGCAAAATTGTAAAACGGCTCCTGATTGTGAGTCAAGAGACACGATGTCGTCGCTGACGGGCTTCTTGCCCGCGATTTCGTCCCTTATCGGATCCTCACCGGCACGTCGAAATTCGTTCGAAAGACCGCCGCGTCACCCGGAATACTTTAACACTGGGAACGTTCTTTAAATTAAATCTGATGGGATCACGAATAGTTATTCATTTAAACGGCGAAGGAAGGTAAAAAGCGAAGATGCGCAGCCATTGAACAGCCTTCAGCTGAAAGCGTTCAGCAGCTTCGTAGAAGGCCAAATATTCCTCCAACAGCACAGGCTCGTTCCTTTTCAGAAATTGGTTGCATTTCTCGAGAAGTCTCTAGCAATGGTAGAAATCAGCCATCTCGTAGACCTTCGCCACATTTCCAAAAGTTATATGCCTTGAGGAGTAGAGTGTTGAAAGAAACAGCAGCAAATCCTCCTTCGTCCACTTCGACTCAAGCTGACTGTCTTCATTCTCCAATGCACCCGATTCTCGCAAGACAGATGAATCGTGTAGAATCGAGGCATGAACGAAAAACGGTTCATCGACATCATAAGGCTTGATCTTGAACTTTGCGTTGAACTTCAAGGCTTCCGCTTTGTCTCTAAATGGCTTGAGGTAGTCCTCTGCTTGGCGTTCGTCCAAATCGTACTCAAGGACCACGGCATAGTCTTCGGACTTGAACGGCCAATGGAGAGTGGAGTAGCTATCCCAAAAGCTCTCGTCGATGGCCAATGGCAAGCTTGCCGGTAAGCCACTTTTTGGGCAAAAGATGATCTTGCCTGGAATGATAGCCCGACTGCGCTCTGGTGCTTCGTATTTGACTTCGCTGTCGAAGAAGGAATAGATGATTCCGTCGATGAGGACTGGGATGGTCGGGTTGCTGATCGGCGGGACAATTCGGATACGCCGCATGTTCTGAAAACAAAGTTTCAATTGGCAAGCAGATGAAGATGCGCGATACTGATGTGAACAAGTATTGAACTGAAAGACTTGGACGAGATCTTCAAAACAGGCAACAGACTCAAGAACCGCAAGTTCGTAAACTTGTAAAGTGATGCTTGAGTTGACGAACTAGGCGTCGTCGCTGGAGTGCTTCTTGTCGGCGACTTCCTTCCCTTATCAGACTCGATGGCACGTCCACATTGGTCTGAACCATCGACCTCATCACGTATAGGTTTGATCTTGTGGTTTCTTTGAACTTCACTCCTTTACTGACGTTCTGATTTCAGACATTGCAAACTCCTCGACGGTCCGCTGAACCGTTCACAGGCGAGAAGATCAAAGTCTGTCTTCACTTTTGGCGTCGTGTTTGAAACAATTCTACCGAGAAAACCTTCGCCGAATGGTAGACCACGAAGATAAAATGAGGGTGTGCGACAAGACGGTTGTCAAAAACGTTTTCTCGGAGGGGAACACATGCATGTATCTTAATGCTTTCAACGACGGTCGCTTTCGGATAAAAATAGTCAACATCGTGAAGCGTCACAGACGTCTGCCTCCTTCTCTCAGTCGACCATTTGTTGCCCCGCCGTTTTCAGACCGTTGGATTGAGATTCTCGGAAAATGCTTGTTCTTCTCCTCCTTCTCGCAGTCTTTTCAAAGGCAGACGCTCAAGACTGTCAAGTTCGTGCAAACTGTTCCATGGGTGAGATTTGTCATCACGAGCTCCACACCTGTGTTCATCGCCCTCCGAACTATCCTTGTCGATCGGATGAAGACTGCCCGAAACCTCAAAAATGCGATCAACTTTGGTGCCTGTGAACATGTTATGACGACCTTGATGTGAGAAATAAAGAGATTAAAGCTGGATTCAAGAAAAATTGAAAAAGACAACGAGAAGAAGTCGACGCCTCGCCGCTTGTATTTTATTTTAGCCCACTACAAGCATTTGGAATTCAGTCTGGATGTTGTGTCTACCAACGCGAAGCTCGGAAAGCGTCGACAACGTCTTCAACCAGCTTTCGCTTCACTAGGCTTCCTCGTCTGTGGCGCTTTTCGTCTTGTGAGTCTCCATTCAATTGTCTTATTTGATCGTTCAGGAGAATGTTGGCCATTCAAGCTATCCTCGTGGCGGTTCTCTTCGGGTCGTCCACTGGCCTAACCTGCCTGTACTGGAATGACATCCTGCACAATGGGGTGGCCTACATGACTCCGGTACGGACAATCCAATCTTCAAAAAGCTAAATTTATTATCATCGTTTTGCGTCTCTAATGTGCACCTTTAGAAAGAATGCAGGGATCCGAGGGCTTGGTACTGTGTTCACACCTTATACTACAACGAGAAGGCGCCTCACTTGTATTATGCCAACGTTGATTGTGGTGTAGCCGGTTTAGACTGCCACGAACTCTTGGAGGCAAGTTGGATGTGTTAAAAGCAATGCGAAACGTTAAGAATGCGAGGAAGCCGATCCAATATGGCCCCAAAACCCTGTATAGCTTCCAGAAATTCAGATGCTGCAAGGAAGACAAGTGCAACAGTGGCGCCGATTACCCACCCAACTTGGCGTAAAACAAAATAAAGAGAGGAATTTATTTTGTCTGCGCTCTTGAGTGGCTACAAGTTCTCTCTCACAACACTCACAACAATACATACATCAAAATGATTTATCTGAAGGCAAAAAGGATTTTCGGCTCGTCCCTATCGAGCCCTGGCGCTGTTCGTCGGCGTTGGCGTCGGCGTGCTGTCCTTTGGAGTGCCGACCGGCGTCCCGGCGTCCCTCGAGGCGGCGGCGGCCTCCCTTGCGGCGATCGAGCGACGCCACTTCACGAAGAAGTAGGTGGCGAGGGCGATCATCACCAAGAAGACGAGGCCCTCCACGCCCAAGATCACGTACGCCACAACGGAATACGTGCACACGCCCTCATCTGAAAGCTTCTTCTAACTCTTGTCCCTCTCCCCTACTCTCGGTGGTGGTCGCCTCGGTGGGGGTATAGGAGGAGGGGGAGGAGGTCTCCTCATCGGCGGCGGAGGCGACAGCAACGAGCACCACGGCCACACAGACGGCTAGCAGATCGCCGGACGTCCAGATCCAGTCACGAAGCGATCTCATTTTTGTCCTGAAGAGACTTGGAAGAGGAGAGAGAGGCTTACCGAAAGGCGAACTCAGCGACTTCCCTCGAAGCAGACGGTACGAACAATGGACGCAGGTCGAGAGGGTTATGCGAAGGTTGGCAGTATTAGCATTTTTCAGGAGTAATTCAAAAATCATTCCTACTTGGGGGGGGGGGGGGCCTCAAAGAATTCACGGCACTTGCACGGGGGGTGAAAGCCCGTGACAAGTGAGCGGTTATCCACTAATGTGAGATACTTTCTGATCCATGTTAGAAGTAAAGCTTCGAAGAGTTGCTCATAGCAAGTCGCGTTTGTTGATGTTGCGCTAAATGTAAGAATTTGCGAATTTTGAGAACAAAAAGCATCAATTGTCTCGTGATCGCTTCACAGACTCGTAAAATTGAGTGCTGCAAAGAAGACCCCGACGCTTTTCTTCTCGAACAACGGACGCTCAAGGAAGGGAAGAACGAAAACTCGCTGTTGTGCATGTGAACCAAGTTCTTCTTGAAAAGCATTTATCTCGAGAGAAGGTCAGGCTCAGTGCTCAGTCGCGGATTTTGTTGCCGAGGGCGACTTCGCCGGTGAGGATCTCGTGAAGATCGGGACAGACGCAAAGCGGCAAGCAGTCACACGGCTGCTCCGCTGTGTCCACCTTGACTCTTTGCTTTGAAGACCGCTTCAACTTACGGCGTTCGGGGCGACGCCCTCGTGATGAGCCACAGCCGCCGCCGCCTTCGGGTGCTGTTGTTCCTCTGCCTGCAAGTAAGATTTACATTATTATTATTATATTTATAAAATATTTTATTGCGAAAAGAGTAAACTCAAAGAAAGTAAAACTTACATTCGCAGCCCCGGCCAGGAGAAGGACGACGAGGAAGAGAGAGAAGTGGGCTTGCATGGTTCGGGGAGCTGCTTGAAGCTGGCTTGATCTCCTGCCCGTTTCCGAGGGCTTTTATGTGGATGTCTTATCAAAACGACCACCCGGGGATGTCTATGAAGGTTTGGGCCTTCCAGAGTCAATCCAGGAAGAGGTTCGAGAGAACATGACCGTCTCCTACCAGGACCACCCATAGCAGAATGCCCTTAAGGTGTTTGCGAGATAAAAGCGCGTTCGTGCGAAAGCACTCTGGGGTGGTCTGGCTGATCACCACGTGGTGGCATGCTGCTCCTAGTCTGCTCTCCTTTGTGTACGGGCAAAGCACACAAAAGTTTTTGTGCTCGGGATAGGAAAGGCAGCATCTGCAAGGCGAAATCTTGGCAGAAGCTTGCAAACCGAACTTGTTCATTCGCCAAATCCGCCCTGGAAAGGAAGAGAAAGCAACTGAAGACTAACGTGATGAAAAACCATCGAGAAAAGAAAGACAACATCTGCAGGACAAATTCTTGTTGAAGTTTACAAGGCAACCATGCCGATTCGTCAAATCTGCCCATGAAAGGAACGAGAAAACAATTGAAGGCTAACATGATGAAAAACACCACTCTTTCCACGAGACTTATTTGTTGTTTCTCGACCATTACAATTTCGGGCCTACTCTTACTAACAATAACACAAGAATATTTTTTGAGGCAGAATGCGAAGAAGAGAGCGTGAGTGAGCATTTCATTTTCTGATTCATTCTTCGAGCCGCGTTCTTTTTTTGCAGTCAGTCTAGGCAACTTTCATTGCGGCGCCATCTGTCTGATTCTTTGTTGTTCTCCTCTCTTCTTGCCTGCGCCAATGCTGCGTGTTTCATCGATTTTTCGTTTTCGTGTTGCAGCAGTTTTCACGATTATCGTTTTAATTATGCACAAGCCATGCGTTGATCGTGGCCAATCTGTGGGGCATAGACCACCAATGAAGAACAATGTTGGCTATGTTTTAATTTCGAACACCGCATCCAATACTAACGTCACGCTTCTGCAACCATATCGTAAGCGTGTTGAAAAAGCGAAAATCTTTTTTTTTACAGAGAACAACAACCCTACCAGTACTAACTCGGAGAATTTTGGAGTTAAAAGGAAAGCAAGAAGTGAACATGGCAGCATGAATGCAAAGAAGACAAGAGAATATAGAGGCGGATTTTTTAATGCTTCCACGATCTGTAAGTGTTCCTTGTTTTCATCATGATGCGTGATTTCTGCAGCTTTTGGCCAAATAATGTCTTTCAGATGGAAAAACTTGCGTTAACGGGATGACAAAATCTGCATTTGTTTTCATTGCTGAGAACTCCTTCCTCTTCATGCTGGACAGCATTTTCATGTGAATCAGGTAAAACTTTGGAAAAGAAAAGTCTGTTGAAGGAGTTCAACCCAAAGATTCTCTCTACAACTCGAAGAAGTAAACGAGATGCAATTTAGGAAAAGAAGTTGAGTGTCACGATCTGATTCGAACATTGCACAACCGTCTACAAAATGATAAATAGTAAGGACATCTATCTCCTCGACTTGTGTACGTCCCGTTCAAGTTGCAAACTTCTCGCAGACAACACGAAAATAAGATACTCACGATTGGAGGCATGAAAAGAAGCATTGAAGTGAGGAGCGACGAAATGAAAATCAGGGAAATGCATCATTTGAGAAGAAGAGAAGTTTCAAGTTTCAAGTTTATTCGTAGGGATCTGAGCGGTATCACTCGCTACGTCATGGGAAGAAGTCCTCGGGGTGATCGGTAGCCGTCCTCATCCAGGCGTGTCCATGACGTTTGACGATCTCGTCTCGCCAACGGGTCCTCGGTCGTCCTCTCGGTCGCTTGAACTTCAGCGGTCGCCATTCCGTGGTCTTCTTCGGCCAGGCGTCGTTGTTCATCCGTGCAATCTTCGAGGCCCAGTTGTACTTGCGCAGCACTCCTTCCAGTGTGATGAAGCGCGTCCTTGTTGCTCCTCGGAGACGTTCGTTCGGCCATTTGTCTCGAAGGGTGGTGCTCGTCATTCTTCGGTCCATTCTTCGTTGGGCGACTTCGAGACGGCTCCAGTCGGTTTCCGTGCAGGCCCAGGTCTCGCAGCCGTAGAGCATTGCTGGGAGGATGCAGGTGTTGAAGAGGCGTCGCTTGAGCTTCATCTGGACGGCTTGATTGGTGAGAAACTCCTTGTGGCGACGGAAGGCGGCCCAGCCAGCGGCGATTCGGCGGCTGATTTCTCTCTTCATCCCCCCGCCGAAGGCGAGTTCGCGGCCGAGGTAGATGAAGGAGTCGACGTACTGAAGTTCCTCTTCGTGGTGCAGAAGTCGGCTTTTCGTCTTCGTGTTACTCATCAGTACGGTCCTCATGCATGGCTCCTCTTTTGTTTGAGGAAGCTACTCGCACAAATGTCGTGTTGGCTAGTGCCCCGAGTTGTCGGCCGTTTCACTATCCGTCAAGCTAGGAGACTAGGAAGTGAGTTTCCAACAGTTGTCTTCTTGACAATTCAGTAAAGACTTCGCTTTAGTGTGGCTGAAACGGCGGACATCTTCAAGAAACATCATTTCTCCGTTTCAGTAGCCGTCTAGATAGCATTACAGGTTCAGCGCGGCGCTCAATCCGCAGGGGGGTGCTTGCTGCTGTGGAACGAAGCTGCATCATCCCGAAGTTTTGTCTCTCAGTTTCATCGTCTCATCAATTACTCCTCTGCACCCGATCTTCAATGGATACGACTTCATCACAATTTCGAACAGTTCGCTTCGGCCAAATTTCATTTATGTGTAGAGAAGGGGCAGTTCGTTACCTACGAGCTCCTGGAGTAAACACATTGCTGGTCATAACAAAATAACGTCTGCTCCGCGAAAAGCCCAGCATTGAGCCGTTAGCTTCGACACTCAACCTTACCAAAAGTTTCACCACTTCAGCAGAATCTTTGTTTCAAAAGGGTTTCATTAGCTAGGCAAAACAAGCTCGACAATAACATGTTAGCAAACAATAACACGTTGGCAATAGTCGATGTCTGGCCAAGTACACATGTTGACCTCTATTTCCCGAGTGTCTTTCAATCAACGTTTCCTCTCTGCATGGCTCCTCTTTTGTTGAAGCGCTTCGGCGTGAGAGTTTCCTGCGTCATTCGCAGGAGCCGGTTTCAAATCTCCTGTAATACAAATGACAAAAGTTCAAATCTCTTTTCCCCTATCTTTTGCTTCAGTTTTTGCTCTCTTTCTGAATTGCATCTCCGTTGCAAGAGTTTCGTATCCTTGCATAGTAGGGTTGGGCATCGAGTCTGAAAACCCGAGTTCTTCGAGTTCGAGTTTTACCGAGTTTTGGGATTCCTGAGTTTTCCGAGTTCGAGTTTCTCCGAGTTTTGCGCAAACCGAGTTTGATCGAGTTCGAGTTGGGCAACTTAGAGTTTGGTCGAGTTTTGAACGAAACTTTAAAGGGCCATGAAGGTGTTGACAGCCAGAACTCTTGAAAATGTCTTCAATGCAGAACATCGCGCGTAGCGCGCGCAAAAATTCAGCGAAAATCACTTTCCGGGCAGCCAATTTCGCTCTAATTTTGCTAAAGAGCTCTCAACAATAGTGGGACTCTCTGGGCATGTCGAGTTTGAGTCCAAACATCACCGAGTTTTCCGAGTTCGAGTTTTACCGAGTTTCAGATTTTCCGAGTTTATCGAGTTCGAGTTTTTCCGAGTTTTGAAAAAGCCGAGTATTACTCGGAAAAACTCGGCTTTCGAGTATTCGGTGCCCAACCCTAATTGTTATGCTTTAAGGGATAAGTAAAACTAAAAGAGATTAATGGAGGTGTTCACACTATCTGAGTATGTATGTTGAACAAAAGTTAGCGCTCTGTGTCCTTCACAGCAATTTTCAAGTAGCATGTGTGGTAGTCCTTCTTGAGAGTCTGAACAGCTTCCTTCTACGAAATAAAACAAATCTCACCAGTCTGGAAAGGCACAGAAACTTTCGCGAGGCTTCGCCTTTCTTGATCGGCAGTGGGAATCGCTTCATGAAGTCGGGCCATTCCACTTCGGCCGTCAGCGCCGTCCAGAAATCAGCGGCCGAGTTTTGCTCGACATTGCGAAGTTGAAGAGAAAGACATCTAAACTGCTCCAATACAGGCTGTTGTGTTGCACAAGCGTTTTCTTTCTTTTGAAAAAGAAGAAACGCACTCAAAATCTCGCTCTCCGTTGATGACTTCCTTGAGGAGTTTTCCGACCCCTGACACGGTGATGGAGCTGTCATCGAAATCGATATGCAGCCAATTGCTTGCGAGTAAACTCGCGTCGTCAACTTGGCTGTCGCACGTTGCCGTCTAAAGGAACCGTTCTTTCATTCCTACTCAGATTCTTACAGTCAATCTCTCGAGACGTCTGATCGTCGGCTTATCGAAAAAGTCTTTGTCTAGCTCTACTCCATCGGTATCGACAATTCTAAAACAATTTTCGATAGTTGCGTTACTTAACCGCTTACAGTAGCTTTCTCAAATCCTGGAAGGAGTCGACCAAACAACCAATGCGCTGATCGAAGTGCCTGCGAAAGTTATCCGGAGACCTTTCCTCCCAACCTATTGTATTGGTAAATCGTAAGTTATTATTCAATGCTTTCGTACCCATGGGAACGAGGCAAGTAAAATGATAGTAAAACTCATTTCCCACAGAGAGGGAATCAACCGCGGCGAGGTTATCTTCGCGACCAATCACCTAAAGAATTGTTCGAATTTCCATTAAAAACCTTAGCTAGCCAAGAAATGTCGATAGAAGTCGCGTTTTTCAAACCGATGGCAGTGATATTTACTCGTGCTGAGACCTAAAAGTTCCCTAGTTGCATTGATTTGCTCAGACCTTGTGGATCACATACGCCATCAGCTTCTCAAGATCGCCCTCTCGACCATCGGCAAAGAATACTTCGTACCACGAAGTCGCTAGTTCACGAGAGTGCCTAACTTCCGTTTTCACGAAGTTTATGTCATGCTCTTTCCATTCCTAAAAGCTTCAGAGGATAAAAAAAAGAAGTTTTACTTGCCATAACGCGTCTCGCCACCTGATGGAGTTCGCGCTGCCTTCCATCGAGATTAGTTATTTTCGCCTTAGTCGTGATGAGTCGAAAGAGTGTGATGGGGTGCCGGAAAGCAAAAGGCCCAAACTCGGGACCGGAAGTTTTTCCCAGCAGGTAATTGAAGTCCAGTCTTCTTGAACCATCGAACTCGATGTCGATATTTACGGTGTTATTGAAGCTGGAATAATTTTTTCTCCTTACGAAGCCACGTACGTCTTCAGAATTAGCAAGCTTGACTGAACGATTTCTTGACTTAATCGCGAGGATCTTTCAAGTCGAGCCACCGTCTTTCCATCACAGTATGATAGAACACGATTGATCAGCAATGGCCGGATCGACTGATCCAGTAAGTGCATGACTAAAACTCGAGCTTAAGCGAAATGAATTTCGTAAGAAAGGCAGAAAACGACGCCGAATCGATGAGGCCAGACGCAATGGACGTCGCTGTTGACAAAGAGGAAGAAGACGGGAGACGCTGTAAAGCGATGGCTCACCAGATGTTGCTCCCTCATAAAGTTCAATGTATTGTCATGAGCGGCAGAGGAAATCGCTTCTTCAAGTCGGACCATTCAAGTCCTTTTGTTAGGGCTGCCCAGAATTGAGCCGCTGAGTTTCACCTTGCTGAGCACACGCGGGGGGGGGGGGGGGGGGAAAATTA
>JAQIXL010002650.1:0-12383 GCA_034700245.1 Poikilolaimus oxycercus | reverse complement strand
GGTTCATACTTGATGCGGTTCATACTTAAACAGTTCATACTTGGTCGGTTCACACATGCAGCGGTTCACATACGGCGATTCATACTTGGCGCAGTATCAAACCGAGTCTGCTTGTCACTCACTGTCGCGACGACCCAGATGGCTGTTTCACATGGCGCAAGTCATCATCTTCGGAAATCGAGAATCGAAGGACGGAGGCATTCAAGCCGATCGAATTCTTCGAAACTTCAATGGCAAACATCTTGGACCGTGAAGAATTCAACTCATTAACAGCCGTTTGTGACTTTTATCACACATTTCTTAACATTTCTTTATAGGATGAGATATCGATAGTGAAAAGGCGGCTTGGCGAGATTGGAGTGCAAAAACTCAAAATCTGGTTTGCTTGGAGATTCAATGGTAGTACTGCGAATTCGAAAATGCGCATGCAAGAAAACAAAACTGCAAAAAATAATGAAAAGTCGAGCGAAATTAACGACGTCGAGCGAAATTAACGACGACTTTGGTGAGGCAGTGTTCACAGCTCAAAAACAGACGGTCTTTTCTTCAACTTCAATATTTGTTTCTTGTTCAGGGAGAACTGACTATCCTCGAGACCCGCTGCCGATCAGACCCTAGCCGCGTTTACCGTTGGCAAAGAAAAACAAATCATGGGCAAACTTTCTACTTGCACGTACTTTTTCCAACAAATACAAAGCGGGCTTCACGTTTTCAGCTGCCAATCATGCTTTTCTAGGAAGCATTGCAAGCAAGAACCAACAAAGCTAGCACTACCTAGAGTGTGAGTCTCAATTAAGGAAAAAGGAGAAAGTTTAGTCGAGTGGTTGACGGGCGTCTCGTCGACGATCCAGAGTGTCCGCAAGGAGTTGGACATTTCTGCGACCCACCCATGTACCTCAGCGTTTTAAGTTTCCGGCTACAGAGACAGATCACATTAGAAATGGAACACCTCATGTTTGTTAGGCAATACACTTTAAAGTGTATTTTAAAATGGTTTCAGCCGTCAAAATTCTAAGTTTTCGATGGACGAGTTTTTGGAATCGAAAAAGAGGAGTCTCGCCGATATTGAAGAAGTGCGCTCACTAGACAAGGCTTGCGCTCTTGAGCAATGTTCAACGTTTATTAAAGCGAGCAAATGCTGAAGTCATGAAAAACGTATTTATTGGAGGTTCGAAGAGGTTCATGAGAAGAATTCGCAAGACCTTCCTACAAAAATCAACAAAGTGTTAAGACGAAAGCCTGAACAGAGAACGACTAGCGCTTAACAATGGCACTGTGAACAAGAGGAGAAAGAAGCCGCAGGTCGTCGACGCTGCACTTTTTAAAGACGATGCTTTTTTTCACAACCTCTTGGCCTGAGATCACTGGACAGCGACCGGACGGCGCAGACTTTTGTTTCATCTTAAGAGCAAACGTATGTACCTGCAAAGTCTTCATCTCTTAAGAAGAAAGCCTTTTCAATTATTGAAACGCGTAGCGTCAAGGATCCTCGTCGTGTTTTTCACTGGATGCGACGCAGAAAGAATGAGAAAACATTTATGCAAGTTTAAGACCTTCAAAATTTACAAAACACGGTTGTTTCAGATGTTCGCAGTGCTTTAACGAACAAAGAAAGGGTGGCACACAAATTGCTCATTCAAAATTGTTAGTCAATTCAATGGTTCAGGCTAAATGTCTAGAAAAAAACTCCTAACACCAAACCATTGAAAATTTTTAGGTATCTCTCCGCACCGAATTGTCTCGAGGGAGATGTTGATGCCGGGCATTTCTGCTCACCTTTATTTTATCTCCACGAACTTGCGCGACGAGTGCGAGCACTTTTCGTGCGTGAATGTGTGCTTAGAATGTGAGTTTTACACGTCTTTGAGAGAAAACACTTTAGGGAAAAGAACACGAACTTTGAACTGGAGAATTTCTACGCAACACTAATTACAAATTTGGGCGTCTTTCTGCCTGGCGGTCGTCCTTCGTCTAAGGAGGAGCTGGATGAATTTACTGGATTTGTCGAATCTCTTGGCGGTCTTTATGGAATTCGTAACGCTATGCACGGGCATGAACAGCGAAAGCGCTTAAGCGCTTCTGTATTGAACAACGCGAAGCGAAGGAAGTCTGATTGAAATTTCAAACTAGAAGTTGCACAAAAATGTTTTGATCTTTGATTCAGCAATAACGCCGAAATACGAATGCCTGATGACACGTGAAAGCCCTCATTGAGAATAAGATGTCGTCTGTTTCTGTCTCGGCGAATCGATAAAAATGTCACCTGGACCTGTCTTGTCAGCGACAAAAAACAGATTAACATTTTTAAACAGCCCGGCAAGAGTTTGATGGCAGAACTGCGCAGAAGCAAGAATGAAGAGTAAAAGAACGTGGCACTACATATATTCATTCAATACTGATGCCGCAACAGAGATGTCTTTCGGAGTTTTGGTGTCGGTTGTTCTTCATCCGCTGTCGCGGACTTGCTCTGCAATAACGTTCCTTGAAAATATCTCGCAGTATTACATTTATCGACGATGCTGATCTCTTTCTGGAAGCTCGACTGATAGCACATTGCACTGTTGCAAATCCCATTGCAACAAAGACCGTAGCGATCTCTTCAGCAAGCAATGCCGAGCAGTTCCCTAGTGCTGGCAGCTGTCCTGATCTGATCCGTGTCACAAACGCAGCATAAAATATTCGATAAAGAAAGTTCTTGTCTTCTTCCCTAGAACGAATAGTAAAGTAACTTTTTTTCGTAGAACTCACTTTCGAAGAAGACACTCCTTGACGAACTCTGTTCGAAGTCGCTTGGCCAACTCAACCGCAAGAGAAAGCGGCTCGCAACAGTGGCCAACGTTTGGATCACCAACAAGGGTAGCCGGCGGAGCGAAACATCTAAAAAAAAAGTTTAAGTTAACAAATGTTGTCTTACAGGTGCGCCCGACGAGAAAGATCTTTCGCTTCCTTTGCAATTGGGTGACACGTTGCACATCTAAACATAAAAAATATTGAAGTTTTTTTGAGAATTCGATTAGGTCGTGAATCAGCAAGAAATGCACATATAGTAGGGGTTACGCTTCACCTCCGACGTATTGAACCAATGATAGACCTTGCTTGAATCCGTTGAACATATTGTCTCAATAGAGTTGCCACCCTAAAAAAATTATTTTGGACAATTGTAATGAAGCGCTTACATTTTTGTTCTTAACATAATAAAACTTGGCGCCGTCAGGACGGGTTCCTAGAACATCAGGCATCGGTTTTTGGAAGAATTCGTCATTGGCAAAATCTTCGACTGTTGCCTTTGGTTTTTCTTCTTCAAGGCCTTGTCTTATTCGTAGTTGTCTAACGCGGGCGCGCCTTCGTCTTTGTCTTTGGCCTAAATTCGATGTCATTGACTGATTTGTGTGAAGAATACCTATTGCGTCCATTAAATGTTTGACATCGAAAGAGGAAAGCTCAGCCAAAACCGCTTCTTCATCATTCTAGAATATTCCAAATATTGTAAATGAATAAATTTAGTAAACTCACCGGCTTTAAGGCGCGCACCTCGGCATCGTCGGCGAGAAGGGCACGCTGCTTTTCTAAGAAATTCGCCATCGAAAACTTTTTTGATCGACGGCTAAATAAAAGTTCAGAAACCAGCTTGGCCAACGCACGTTTGACATTCGGCTTCCAGTGAAATTCGACGCTTTAGACGACTGACGAGGGCACTCAAATATGTTGTCGGCGTGCAGAAATGCGGAACGCCGCGTGGACAATCCGGATCATCTATTAATCGGCCGTTGACGACTCGCCTAAAGTTTCTTGTTCAGTTCAGTTTCACGCGTTGTTCTTGAAGAAACTTTGCTACTGAAGGCTTACATCGACGGTGTGCGTTGATTGTCGGCGACGGTCTTTTTGTTCGCGCAGAAATGGCAGCTAAAGATTTGGGGGTTTTAGAATTAAATGCTTACTGAAAGGTCGGAGTAGCTTTGTAGGACGATCTTGTCCATCGAAACACAAGGTTTGGATTACTTCTGCTCCGTGTTTCCAGGACGGACAATTCACCCTGAGAATGATGTCAATATTTGACACCGGAGCGATAAAATCTTACTGTTTGAAACGCTGGCGTAAAGATTGCCAGTCCATAATCAGTCTCAGGAATCTTTGCCGTCGTCTTTTTCTTCGAGCACACTTTTCGCGGCTTGGATTTGCCAGACTTCTTGAGGGACCGTAAGTAACGACGAGTCGTGAGCGCCTTGCGGAGACTCTTCGTGCCATGCGTGTCGACGTGGGTTTTCACCTCCAGGATCTCTTTCTAAAATGAGCTTATCTCGGGTTAAAAGCAGTTATCTTACATCCGATAACGTTCGAAGTTCTTGAATGTCTTCAGCCATGGTTTTGAATGCGCCTTCGAAGAAATCCTTGGCAACAAAACCAGTGTGATATGATTTGACGATGGCTTTTCTCAGGATTTCGCTAATGACACGCGATGCCACAACTTCCGTAAATATCCTCGCTTGACAAACGTGCCCCAGGTCAGGGTCATCAACCAGTCGTCCATTGTCGAGGATTCTTGATGAAAAAAAATATTTAGATGGCTTGAAATCTCTTACATTGTTGGAATATTTTTCTCACTTTCGCCGTGTTTTCTTCTTGCTTGAATACAGGACAAACAACTAAATGCTCGTTGAAAGAAATTAAAATTTTAAAGCTTACATGTATCCACATCGGTCGTCGAACTTTGCCTTCCACGCTCTCTGCCATTGATAGCATAGGCTTGGATTCTCTCGACAACGCGTCTCGAGGATCGTCAGAGCTCCCTGAAAGTTTTCTTTGCGTATTCATAAAAGATACCTGTGGGTTTGCCACGATTGCATACTCACGAGGCATGATCGCTCCTCCGACGCCACTGGAAGAGTTGACAATGTTCTTGATACATTACTAATTAGCACGTTATGAGGCTCGAATTCTCGAGTGTTAATTGTGCGAATTTTATCATTAACACATACGAAAGGTGATAATTGATCCATCCATGATGTTAAGAGTGGATTATTTCCTGACTTGCGCCTTCAAGTCAACTTTTCGAAACGCCAAGAGTAGAGCCGCCCCCATTACGAATTGAAGAGGTCAAGCTGTGGGAGAAGCCACTCAGCACGACGAACAAACATGAAGACCTTACTTGTGCAGATAACACATAGTTGAATCCGCAAACGACATGCCCTGTGCGATAGCAACTCACCGGTAGCTTTCGTTGCAGAAAACGGGACTTTTTTGAGAATTCCCCTTACGAGACCTACCCACTCCCTCGATTCACAATCAACATCAACACAAGAGGAGAACGACCGCAGCACATCAGCGATGGGGACTAACATTTTTTAAACATTTTATTCGGCTTGGTTGACAATACATGAAGGTTGTTCTAGGTTTTCGACATGAACAGGCGTTTTCAATATACGTTTCGGTAATCTAACAAAATGAATAACCCAGAAGAAGCGTAGAAGGGTAACAAGCGAACTAGGAAGACTTCTCATCTTGGCTGGTCTTTTCACTTCTTGAAGACCACATGCGTTCCATCGCCGAGATTGAGGAGCGCGTTGTTGGTTCGGGGATCCTCGAATGCCAGTTTGTTCACGGCCGCCACAGCTCGATCACTATCCGCCTGCGGATTCACGACCTTGCCACTCCACAACGCCTGCAAAGTCAAGTCGCCTCATATCGACTCCATACATTGTCGATGAAGATGACGCCTCCTGGACGAAGAAGCGTGATGGCCCGCTCGTAGTAGCTCGAGATATTCTCTTTGTCAGCATCGATAAAGCTGAAGTCAAACTTGCCCGTCTCTCCCTTTTCAATTAGCGAATCTGGAAAAAATTTACATGTTGCCGATTTCGTTCTTACCAAGAATTTCAAGGGCCGATCCAAGCCGAAAGTCGATTTTCTTCAGAAGATCCGGACGCTTGTTGAGAACGGGGAGGCCGACCTTGTTGAGCTGCTCATGACTCACATCCATCGAGATAACTTGTCCATCGACTGGCAGAGCGAGAGCCCAAGCTAGCGCCGAAGCACCGGTGAACGTCCCTGAAACATCTTGCTGTTCCTTCCTTCAGATCAAAATAGTAAGAGCAGCATAGTATTGAACTCATGATCATACCGATGTCGAGGACTCTCTTTGCATGAATGAGTTGAATGAAATTCTGTCCGAATTGAAGGACTTCGGGTGCGCCGATCATGAAGGGGTTCGCGGCATGCTCAAGGGTCTTGTGGAGCAGTTCCTTCTGGATCTCTTCTTGTTTCACTGTATGCTAAAAGTATTTTCAATGCTTTCAAAACGTCAAGGTTGCATACCTCAGCACAGTAGGCGATTATGGCATCTGCGCCGGTTCTGAAGCTCTTTGCGACGGTGGACATCTGAAAGTTGCGTTATCATCTTCGAGGAAAGCAGGAAAGCAGCGCGAGGGGCGCTTTTCAACACGGAACTGCGGGCACATAGAGGAGGCTACAAACCTGACTGTTCTGAAGCTCTGAGAGTGCTGCTTAAATAGCGCACAGACCAACGTGGCGCGCGGTCGAAGAGCATTTCACAACATCCAACCAAGAGTTCAATTTAAGGAAGGCCACGAAACATAATGTGCCTTAAAACAAACGAAACGTCATTCTTTGGTCGTCTTTTCCACGTTTTGCACCGAAACGAGTGCAAAGAACATAAAATGTTCAGAACGAGGCGGGGTTTCGTAGCCATCTTTTTGGGTGCGATTGCAAACGTTTCGGCACAAGCTCTGCAAAAGTGATCTTTGTGTGTGCTCTGCGACACACTGTGTTGTGTGGTCTCTTGCCAGTTGGTCTCTTGAATTGTTTGGGGCGGCATTCATTCCCCTTCGCTTACGGGCCGCGTTCTCCCACCCCTGTATCTTTGAATCCGGACGTCGCTTTATCCACTCACAAGAGCATACAAGCTGCAAACTTCAGAACATGAGCTTCTCAGCTACGTAAGCTTTGCGAACCTGCGAACGTCGTGCCAACGAAGGGTAGTGATTAGGTGGTCATAGCAATCACCCCCGTTTTTTTGCCATTCAAAACACACCGGCTAAATCTTTTCGCAAAAAAAATACAAGTGTAGCATCGAAGAAAAGACGATCCGAAACGCTGACTCGTCCTAAACACGTTGTGTGCGCTCTTCCGGTGCCATAAGAAAGACGACCAAAGAATGATGTATGTTTGTTTTGAGGCACATTCGAGGATCTCCGAACTAACAAACCGCTCCTCAATCTCAGCGATGGAAGGCATGCAGTCTTCAAGAAGCAAAAAGTTTGACTCTGCCGATATGAGTGTTTTACACCTGTTCATTTTTACGCCCTTTTGGGTTAATAAAAGTCAATTACGTAACGACGCCTGTTCCTGAACGAAACGGAGAGCAACATTTATGAAGCGTCAACCATGAAAAATATCAATAGTCAAATGTTCACTAGCAACGTGAACGCTTTGCCTCGTCAGCTTTGGCCGCACGACGAAATGGTCGCCTTCGCTGCTGTGCTTCGGTCGTTTCCGTCTGCGTAACGCTTTCCGACGTTTCAGGTTTGATTTCCGTTATTCGCTTCCGTCCTCTGATCGCTCTCAGTACATCATGATGAAAATTGTCGAACGGCTTGGCTGAGAAGATGTTCACGGCTTCTTCAGCAATCGAGACCGGAAGACTCCTTATCGCCGGAAGTTCACGGAAGTGTGCAAGAAAAGCTCTGTAGAAGATACGAATTGGAAAGTCGCCGTTTTGTTTCCTAAAGTAGCTCTTACTACTGTTGTGTTTTTCTATTTGTGTGTGATCCTAGCGCTGATTGTGAGAGCCCCGGGTTGGAAAAACAACTCACTTTCTTCTAACACACTCAATGCGCAACTCTCTTCGAAGTCTCTTGGCCACCTCCCAAGGAAGCGACAGCGGTTCACAACAGTGACCAAGATCTGGGTCACCGACAAGTGTATTCGGCGGAATGAAACGTCTGAAAAAAGTAATCATTAGTCGTGAAGTGATTGGTTACATTCGTGCGCGCTGAGACAAGCTCTTCCCTTTTGACACTTCATTGCATGCCGTGCACCTATAACAAATACAATATAAGACTACTCTAATGATGCGGAGAAATAGGTAGGTTTCCCCTCGTGAACTACTGAAGGCACATACAAATAAGTATTTAAAACAGCAGCGCGAATCCATTGATAGACCTTGCTTGAATCCTTTCCGCGTATTGTTTCAATAGAGTCGTTTCCCTGAAACGTTTGTAACTAATTTCATAAAAACGCATACAATTAGATTCTTGACGAAGTAAAAATTTGCGCCTTCGGGACGAATTCCCGCAACAGCGAGCATAGGCTCTTTGAAGAAGGCGTCATCGGCGAAGTCGTGAATAGTGATTTTTGGTGTTTCGTGCTCGAGCCCAGCCTTGATCCGACTTTTTAAAGAGCGGGTCTGCCTATGTCCTGAATTCGGTATATTTCAAACAGGCGACACTTACTAATTCCCGCGCGTATGCGCTTAGCATCATAAGCTAAAACCATATTCATGAGTTCCTCGGCGTCACTCTAATAAAAGATTGCATTGAGCCGTGTGAAAAAACTTGCCGATTTCAGAGCGCGGACTTCAATATCGTCGACAAGAAGAGCGCGCTGTTTTTCTAAGAAATTCGCCACTGAAAAATCGTTTGACTGGCGACTAAACAAAAAGTCAGAAACAGCCATAGTGAACGTGCATTTGTAGATCAACTGCAAAAGCAATTCGGCGCTTGAGGCGACTGCCAAGAGCATTCAAATAAGTGATGGGCGTGCAAAAATGCGGAACGCCGCGTGGACAATCGGGATCATCAATTAATCGACCGTTGACGACTCGCCTAAAGTCGTTTGTTTGTTTGTTTTTTTGCTTACAATTAGGTTGCTAAATTAAAACTTTCTTATCGTAAAAATGCGTTAAAATAATCTTTCTTAAAATTAACTTTCTGCTTTCCTGGTCTCTTATTGCTACGGAATCTTCTATGAATACTTACAGCAGCGGCCATCGTTGCTTGTCCGTGACCTTCCTTGTATTAAAGCAGGATAGGCAGCTGTAGAGGTAGGATTTGAAAGTTAGCTTGTATAACTATTGCCTACTAGTAGGTTGGAATAGTTTTATAGTTTGGTGATCTCCCCCATCGGTACACAAAGTTTAGATTGCTTCTGCTCCGTGTTTCCAGGATGGATAATTGACCCTGCGAATACAGCTTAGGGTAGAACGCAGTTCAATCGTGCTAAAGCAAGATAATTTACTTACCGTTTGTAAAGACTGAGTTAAAACTGCCGGCCCATAATCATCAGTAAACTGCAAGTTCTTTCTTGGACGTTCTTTTTTCCGTTTCGTGACACCGAAATTCTTGTGCGACGCTTTACAGCGAAGACGACTTTGAAGGGCTTGGCGAAATCTTTTCACGCCATATTCGTTGAGATATTTTTTAACCTCCTGAACTTCTCCCTGAAAGGACTTTTCCCATTGAAAATTCCTACCTTTGACAGCACTTGATGTTCATCAACATCTTCCTTTACGCTATCTATAGCGTCTTCAAAGGAGGTTATGGCAGTGGAGCTGTCGTATTTTCTACAAGAGAGAATTATTTTTAGTGGACCAACGTTAATTTGTGCGCAGCCTCTCGCAAGAGTCTACTGATGACACGTTGCGCCACAGCCTTCGTGTAGATCTTCGGCTGACAAATGTGACCTTGGTCCGGATCGGTAACTAATTGGCCATTGAAGAGGGTTCTTCACCGAAAAGGTGTGTCACTTCAAAGAAAAAGCTCACATTGTTGGCCTCTTTGCGATACCATTTCTCTCAATATGTTTGCACGCCGTGCAGCTAAATGCTTGTTAAGAAGGAATATTTCATCATTTACACATATAAGCATCGGTCTTCGCGCTTCGCACGGCGCACCTGCTGCCATTGATAGCAAAGACTCAGATTATCTCGGCTTCGAGTTTCAAGAAGCGTCGAGGCGCCCTGAAAGTTTTTGCGCCGATTAAGGGAAACATGCCTTTCGGTTCCCGACGACAGCGTATTTGTGAGACAACATTGCCCGAATCGTGACGCTGTGTGAGACCAAATGTCACGCTCTTTTCTTAGCAATTAGCGCACTCAGAAACTGTTAGCAAGTGTAAAGGTAAGAATTTGCGCTCAGATTTGGTTATCCGAATGGTTCAATTGCTTGGGAATGCAGTACGCCCCGCACCACCACCGCGGGGCCGCTTACATGGTAAGCAGCATGCATTACAGCACCACGGCCAAAGTGTGTCTGTTAGAAAGATTGAGCGTTTTTTCGCGCTTGGAATAGACGAGGAGGCTTTCTTGCTGACCGTTTCTTTTTAGATCGAACGAGCATTAATGTTATCAACGTCAATGGGCGTCGATAACATACAGCTTTTTTAACATACAGCTTAGTTACATACAGCTTTTTATTTTCTTGAGAAAACGTCAGCCCAACTGCATTCTTCTTGACGGCAGAACGAGGCGAACAAATTAGGTCGGAAACTTCAATGAATGAGAGGAAGGTAATAACAATGACAAGAAGCCAGAGACGAGCGTGGGGCGAAGAGCTGGACGCCATTCAGGATGTGGCAATATTGATCATGGGGGGGGGGGGGACGAAGGAAAGCGTTGATAAGAAAGATTTTACTAGGGTTTTACTAAGTCGGTCTAGATACTCTACAGGGCATCTAAACAAAACCCAGCAGAATGGCAAGCCCAGTGGCCGATGGGCGCGGTCTCTGCTTTGTTTGGACCGACTAAGTCGAAGTCTGTGGGCTAGAAGAGAAAGCTCGGTGACCGATGGGCGCTCTCTGCTTTGTTCGAACCGACTAAGTCCTCGTCTGTGGGCTTAGAATAGAAAGCTCGGTGACCGATGGGCGCTCTCTGCTTTGTTTAGGTCGACTAAGTCGAGGTCTGTGGGCTAGAAGAGAAAGCTCGGTGACCGATGGGGGCTCTCTGCTTTGTTCGAACCGACTAAGTCCAAGCCTGTGAGCTTAGAAGAGAAAATGGACCGACTAAGTTCTTATTTGTTCAGAATCTAAGTCTGAGTGGTCGAGAAGGCGCTCTCGGTAACGTTTTCTTCGTTAGAAAGCACTTAGATATCGATAGACTCGTTCTAGGAGCGAAATGGTTGAAATTAAGCGAGTGGATCAAAATAGGTAGGTCAAAAATTTAAAACACTTTCGCGCGAATTTCACAATTTGGCATACGGTAACGTTAACTTGGAGGTGCCGGGAACTCCCCAGGGTCGCGTCAAAAGTGCATCACATGGGGGTAATTCGGAATCAGCGTTGCCTAATTAGTATAATGAAGTTGAAACCGGGGCCCTGGGACGTCACCCTGCAAAAACAGCCGGCACGGATTTCGCTAGCGAATTCTAGAGGTGGGGGGTTACTAGGGTTTTACTAAGTCGGTCTAGATACTCTACAGGATGTCTAATTGTGCTTCAGAGAATGGCAGGTGGTAAAAGAATGCGAATGGGAATAATTTCGATGAACTTCTTCAGTTTCCTAATTTATTGTATGTACAGTATATTTACATATGTACAAAAAATGAGATCATATCGAACCGAGAAGAAATTGAGATCTTGTAATTTGAGATGAAGCAAAAGAGATCAGACATTATCATCCTCGTCTTCATCTGGATGTTGTCGTTTCTTGCCCTTCTCCTTCTGCTGCTTCTGGGCCTCCGTCTCAGCCACATCCTTCATCTCGACCACCGGGATGGCGTCGTCTTGAAGGATGCTCTGGTAGACGATGTTCCGGACGCGTCGTCGCGGACCCAGCTCCTTGTCCTTGTCTCCCTTGACGTGGAAGACGCGAATCGCCTCGGCCGATCGCGCTCGCGAGAGAGCCACGTAAAGCTGGCCGTGACTGAAGAGTTGCTCCCGCAAGACGATTCCGACCTGCAAACTCAAGTTTGTGCTTGAAGACAGTATCTTTTGTTTTCTCTCCCAGTTCGAGAATCCGAAGGCGAGTTCCGTTGCACTGTCCACGATCGATGTAGACGTTTCGGAGCAGAATAATGATCGCCCCGACACGTAGTCGAAGTCGGTGTGGTGGGAGGCCGGACGGTGTTATCTGCAAATTGTTCATTTTATGCTTGTTGGTAAACTTTTTTGGAGGTTCGAATGAGTCTTTTAAGACCTTTACCGCGTTCAAGTTTTCTGGCGGAATACTCTGGAAGCCCGTCGTTTCATTGGGAGTGTCCACACTCTCATAGATTCTCTCAGCTCCGTCCACCATGTTGAGAACCTGAACGATGGAAAGGATTCCAGTATAGCAAGAACCTTCTCATTGATCTCCAGGGAGGTGTCATTGTGCGGAGTGAGAATGGCCGTGTGCTCGATCTCGTTGAAGGGCTTCATGGTGCCGTCGTCGTTGCA